>SNQJ01S0012257.1:25023-38681 GCA_010110895.2 Picea sitchensis | reverse complement strand
GAAAGAGGTCTGGAAAAATATTGATTTAGTTAGTGGGTATGTTACATGTCATTAATATGGAAATTTTGCCAAAATTTGCCAAGAAATGTGGAAAGGAAGCAAGGACCTCATGAAAAATAGGATTAGTGGCATCAAGTAAAAAAAAAGAGTCAATGGAAAAACTGGTCCAACACAACAATCCAAACACAATCCTTTAATAGTGATAATATCATAGAAAGCAAGCACTGAGAAAACAACAGAGGAAGATTCTAACACGAGTACATCTAGAGCTTAAGAAACAGGGGCCAAAGGAACTCCAACGGTAGGGAGAAAAGGGGCAATATGTAACAACAATCGAAACAAGTATGAATTTATATCCCTTGAAGAAATTGACCCTGTTAATGGCACAGAGACCAATTTGCCAAAAAGTGGCAACCCTAACAATGGAAATTCAGAAAAATAGGTTAATACTAAGTTCATTTCATCACTTAAGGTTGGGAGTTACAACCCTAATCAATTCCAAGATCTCCCAATCCCATCAATTGTGGTCGAATTAAATCCAGATTTGGTTCAGATTATCAGAGTCCTTATGAAGAAGATGATAGAGTCGATGAGGGCAGGGAGGAGATAATATTAGGAGGAAAAATTCGAAGAAGGCCTCGAAGAAAACCTACAAAAGAGAAAAGAGAAAAAATGAAAAAAAAAATAGAACTAGGGAAACAACATACCCTTCCAAATATAATGGGTAAAAGAACCACAAGAAATCAAAGTGGGACAAATCCATCAGGGGGTGGATTCCAAAAATATATCAGTAAGTAATGAATATAGTCTCCTGAAGTTGTATGCAAGGATTTGGGAGTAAAGAAAAATTGGAATCATCAATGAGTTTGGTTAAAAAGGAAAATCCCTCAATTCTCCTAATCCAAGGGAAAAAATTAGAAGAGGAAGAAGTTGTACTTAGATGTGGAAAATTTTGGAAAAATAGTGAAGGAATAGCAGTCAATGCTAGAGAGGCCTTAGGGGGATTGTGTGTTATCTAGAAAAATGCTCTATGGTGGACAACACACAATCAGAAATCATAGCACTTAATCTTTGCCTATCTAAACAATCGACAAACATGTGAGGAGATAAATGTTAATGTATATATGCCTTCTTTATATTTTGAAAAAGGGGAGTGTTGGGATTATTTAATACACTTGATGATCTAGGAGGATCTAGGAACTCTCATAGAGGTCCAAGAGGATCCAAAATGCTCATAGAGGTCCAATAGGATCTAGAAAAGATCAAAATTTGACCATCTCGAATGATCTTGGAAACTACATCATTGCATAGAACTTGGTGATATCTTTCCAACATCGTAAAAATTGCCTCAAATGGAGTTCATATGCAAAAGTTAGGGCTAGTCAAAGCTCGGGTCAAACTTGGCAAAAAGTCAAAGGGTCAAAGGTGCAACGTGTCACCACTAAACGGGTGACACATGGCACGAATGTACATCCGTACGGTGCTGACTTGGCAATACTTCAAGGTGCCACGTGGCACACCATACGTCTAACTAGGCAAGGTGACTTGGCATCTACATGGCACAGGTGGACCAATTGTGTGTTGACACATGGAAATGATATACCAATGAGAGGCTACCACATGGAAACCTCCAATTGGCCATTTATGGATAAGGTTATTTAAAAAAAAATTGGGAGTCTGGAGGATTGAACCCGTGACCTCCCATAACCTTACGCAAACGACCTTACCAATACACCATGTGCATGTTTCTTAACCATACATGTGGCGAATTATATTTAAGTTTGTTGAAGTGTTTAAATGGGCAGAAAGGGCCAAGGTATAAGCCCTCGACCCATGTTTTTATTCGAATACAATGTAACCATAACCCATGTTCTACGCGGGTATTAAAACTATACACCAACCCACATACTATTTATATGATATAGTTTATAACAAAACAACGCAACAATCGGTGGTCGGTGGGGCTTGAACCCCCGGCCTACAGTATAGTATGCCAATGTTTTAACTGTCCTTCCATAGGCGCCACACATTACAAGATTCCAAACAAATTGTATTTAAGTTGATGTCGTGGGTTAGCATGAATCTCAGATGGAGGTTAGGCCCACAACCTATCTATATGTGTGTGGAACAAGGTCGACACACATTCCCAGGTTGACATAGATATCAAGGAGGAGTGCATGGATCCTGAGGTACGAATGCACATAAGTGCATGCCAAAGAGAAGCTAAGCTATGGTATGTCTCGATTTGCATGCCATGAGGTATTTTGACCGCATATAGGCATGTTTATACTCATTTTCCTTTTTTTCTCGAGAGGAATTCAATGGTGATGTTATTTTTGTGCTAAGAAGTTTTCTTTGGAAGTCTTAGTCCATATTTCCATTAATGAGCGCCATAATGTATTGTTTGGCATGTAAAGAGGGTGAAATTGAGCCATTTCAGCATATGGTCGACTTTATACTCATTTTTCTCATAATTTCACAAGGAATTCAATTGTAAACTCTATTTTTGAGTTTGAGAAACATAATCGAAGAGAGAGTTTCAAATTGGATTTTGTAAGTCCATGTTGTAATGTAATTTGACATTTTGAGATAATGAAGAGCAATCTCACTATTTGAAGGGAACTTTGAAGATGAAGTAAAATATGTCATCAATATTGTATATTTGAGTTCTTTTATTTTATGTTGTGTTATCTCATAATTCTTCAAATTGATCATCATTTTATGAGATTTTGGATAAGAAGCACAACATCATTTTTCAGCAAATCACCTCAATACGATCAAGAATGATTTTGAATCAAGTTAGATGCTAAAATGGGTTTTTTAAGATTATAATTGATATCTAAGAATTTCTGGATCAAGTGGAATCAGAGCTAGTTTTGATGTGTATTTGCAAGTTGATGTGATGAGGTTCAAGACTCACGTTGGTGAAGGTTTTGAAGACTCTCAGTATAGATCTTTTGTTGTAGAAGACAACATGAGTAAATCCCTCATGAAGTTAAGTCTACAAAAGAACATTAACTGAAAGATTCAGAAGGAGAATTTTGAATTAAGGATGCAACTACAATATCTCAAGGAAGAGAAGCAAAAGCTACAAGATCGACTAATATGTCATGAGGAATTCCATAGAGGTATTTTTCATGAGTCGGAAAGGAAGTTGCAAACCAAGGATCGGGTATTGGCACCATCAACACCATTCCATGAAGCTGGGAAAGTAAAGAATGCAAAATCTCTGATGCAAGAGAAACTATCTTCTTCAAAAGGCATGATCGAGAAAGATGATTCCTCGTATTATTCTTTTTCACGTCAAAATGGAGAATGCTCAAGGATGGCTGAAATAAGGAGAACTTCAAATGAAGAGATCCTTAGTAAACAGTTTGTTTTACCTTCTATCCCAGGGAAGGTAACATATGTAAGACATCTCCAGAAAAAGATGTGCATTATAAAAAGGGAATGAAGACATTTCCCACTGGTAATATTGGTATATGGTCTATGTATCCATGTTCTTCTTATGGAACTAGTAACCATAATATGGAGAAATGTTGAAGAAGATAGTCCATGCAAGACAAGCCATCCAAGAAGAATGCTAAGGGTAAAGGTCATTTCTCAAAACAAAGGAAAAGGGGGAATGACAAGAAGGGATCGTGGTTCCAAGATGGGAACAAGATACTCTACTCGTATTATGGTAAGAGCAGACATCAGATCGATAAGTGTCGGACACTTTATCCACACTTATGTCCGAAGAATAATTGGAAATATGTAAAGGCATTTGCAAGAAGACAGGCAACAACCCCAGGTGAAGTTAATAGTCTTGTTGAAAGATTTGAGAAAGAATACTTCTTAATGGTTGGTCTTAGCAGAGTAACATATGAAGACATCAAGTAATGGTTCATGGACAATGGCTCATCTCACCACCTGACCGGAATGAGATCAGTATTCTTGAATTTTTTTAGAGATCAACATGGAATGCTATGTAGGATCTAGAACAAACACCAGACAAGCAATAAGAGGGTATGGATATGTAAGATTCCAGCTCGAGTCAGGAGGATTTCTAGGAATAGAGCATATGTTATATGTTCTAGATTTGAAAGTAAACCTACTCTCAGTTGTGTATTTTGAAGAAGAAGGATATGCAGTCACATTCTAGAATGGCCATGTACTTGTGTATTCAAGGGAAGCTACTCAATACACTAAAATAGTGTTTGGTATGCTCAAAGAGAGGTTGTATAGGTTAGTGGGAAGACCTATAATCTGGTCTAATGGTTTCTTGGATTCAACATCATATTCTGCATCATATTCAATGTCAGATTCAGCATCAGCGTCAGAGGCATTGTTAGAGATAGGAAGTTGTGAGACTCCTTCCAGTACTAAGGGATGGATAAGTCCATGAATAAACCATCCATCAAAAGATATTTTATTGTCTATATGTATATTTGTAAAATGAAATCTAACATGCATATGGAGATACCTTCTAAGTATATTTCTATTGTTGTATTATAAGGCTTGTAAGCCACTCATTGTATATGTTAAGAGTGAGAGGAATTCTGTGAAATTTCTATATAGTCACCTTATATATTGTTAAGAGTGAGAGGAATTTTGTAAAGGATTTCTATATAGCCACCTTATATATTGTTTGAAGTGAGAGGAATCTTGTAAAGGGTTTCTATATAGTTGTTTTGCTATAGGAGTGAGAGGGATCTTATAAATATTTCTAAGCCTTTCGACAATAGTGTAGACAATTGTATTGTCTTGTTATCAGCTAAGGACTACATATGGATTGAATTATCTAAGTTAACATTCTTATTCTAAATTACTGAAGGCGAATGAACAAAAGGATGAAAACAATTGGAGCATGTAGATCGAAAGTGAGAAGAGCATCGAAGTAATGTAAGTCTTCTGAGAGTTGGTAAAGGAAAAACAATCTTCCTTGTAAAGAGAAAAGAGGTATATACTTGTAAAGATGTTTATTTTTGTTATGACATCTTCAAAGATATTATGTCATGCTCGTGTAGATATATACCTTGAGCAAAATCAGGTTAAACAATACAAATAATATGTTTAGAATAGTTTTCAAGGTAGGAAAGAGGAATGGACAAAGAATTCATTCAGAGACTCCTACAGATACATCCATGGTACATGAATAGAGAGTCCAAAAGGGAAAGGCATAGATCAACATTCGACTTGGTTTCATGTTTGGTCAAGATAGACTATCTTCAGTAGAGGAAGATATGGGAGTGGATGTTGAATATAGGATTCAGATTCGGATATTGTAGAGATGTTGTTGTGAAGGAATCTATGAGCCAAAAACAGAACTAGATTTGAACTAGCGCCAGATGCCAAAGAGCCGGAGTCAGAGCCATATTTCAGAAGCAGAAAGAAGTACATTGATCTAGTATCCAAGATCCAAGATAAAAATTTAGTCCTGGAATATTCAGCAAGGTGGAAGAGTGAAGAAGCTTCATCATCACTAAGTTACTGGATAAGAGCATGTCAGTAAGGTGGAAGAGTGAGAAAGAGTTATCATCACTAAGTTGCTTAAATATCCATACTTTTGGAGGACCAAAAGTTCTTCAGTGGGAAGGTGTGATCCAAGAGGATCCAAGAACACTCACATAGGTCCAGGAGGATCTAGAATACTCACAGAGGTCCAAGAGGATCTAGAAAAGCTCAAAATTTTACCATCTAAAACACTCTTGTAAACTACATCATTGTATAGATCTCGACGATAGCTTTCCAATGGCATAAAAAATGCCTCAAATGGATTTCGCATGAAAAAGTTCAGGTCAAACCAGGTAAAACGTCAAAGGGTCAAAGGTGACATGTGTCACCAATGAAACGGTGACCCGTGGCATGAATGTACATCTGTACGATGATGATGTGACAACACTTCAAGGTGCC
Source organism: Picea sitchensis (assembly GCA_010110895.2). Taxonomy (NCBI): domain Eukaryota; kingdom Viridiplantae; phylum Streptophyta; class Pinopsida; order Pinales; family Pinaceae; genus Picea; species Picea sitchensis. The sequence goes on along the minus strand of SNQJ01S0012257.1, from coordinate 32,786 downwards.
ATGTGGCACACCGTACATCTGACTAGGCAAGGTGACTTGGCATTCGCATGGCACGGGTGGGCCAATTATGTGTTGACATGTGACAATGATAGACCAATGAGAGGTTGCCACATGGAAGCCTCCCATTGGCCATTTATGGATAAGGTTATTTAAAATTTTGTTGGGAGTCTGGAGGATCAAACCCATGACCTACCATAACCTTACGCAAACGACCTTACCAATACACCATGCACATGTTTCTTAACCACACATGTGGCAACTTATATTTAAGTTTGTTGAAGTGTTTAAATGGGAGGAAAAAGGGTCGAGGGATAAGCCCTCGACCCATGGATTTATTCAAATACAATGAAACCATAACCCATATCATGCGGGGGCATTGAAACTATACGCTAACCACATACTATTTATATTATATAGTTTATAACAAAACAACGCAACAATCGGTGGTCGATGGGGCTCAAACCCTCGACCTACCGTATAGTATGCCAATTTTCTAACCGTTGTGCCATAGGCGCCACACATTACGGGATGCCAAAAAAATTGTATTTAAGTTTATGTCGTGGGTTAGCATGAAGCTCGGATGGAGGTTGGGCCCACGACCTATTTATGGGTGCGCAGACCAAGGTCGACACACATTCCCAAGTCGACATAGATCCCAAGGAGGAGTGCACATATCCCAAGACACAGATGGATAGAAGTGCATGCCAAAGAGAAGGTAAGTTATGGTATGTCTCAATTTGCATTCCATGAGTTATTTTGACCGCATATAGGCATGTTTATACTCATTTTTTCTCATTTTCTCGAGAGGATTCCAATGGTGATGTTATTTTTGTGATAAGAATTTTTATTTGGAAGTCTCAGTCCATATTTCCATTAATGAGAACCATAGTACATCATTTGACATTTAAAGAGGGTGAAACTGAGCCAGTTCAGCATATGGTTGATTTTATACTCATTTTTCTCATAATTTCGCAAGGAATTCAATGGTAGACTCTATTTTTTAGTCTGAGCAGCGGAATTGAAGAGAGAGATTCAAATTGGTTTTGTAGGTTCATGTAGTAATGTAATTTGACATTTTGAGATAATGAAGAGCAGTCTCACTGTTTGAAGGGAACTTTGAAGATGAAGTAAAATATGTCATCAATATTGTATATTTGAGTTATTTTGTTTTTTGTTGTGTTATCTCATAATTCTTCAAATTAATCATCACTTTATGAGATTTTGGATAAGAAGCACAACATCATTTCTCTGCAAATCACCTCAATATGATCAAGAATTATTCTTAATCAAGTTAGATGCTAAAATGGGTTTTTAAAGATTATAATTGGTATCTAAGGATTTTCGGATCACTTGAAAGGGTTGATTCATTAGCATAACATCATAGTGGCAGGAGATTTTAATACCACTCTTAGTCAAAAAGAGAAAAGGGGAGGAGTATAGTGAGAGACCCATTTAGAGAAAGGATGGAAGATCCCATCTTTTTGTGTGATTTAGTAGATGTTAAGCCTCATAAAGGAAAATATACTTGGATGAACAAGCGGATAGCGGCAAGGCTAGGCACGTTCTTGATACAGAGCACATTTTTGGAGTGCGATTTCGCTACCTCTTCTCAAATCATCTCGTGAGAAACGTCAAATCACAAACCAATCTCGTTGTTGCTTAAGGAGATGTCTGATTATGGGTCAATTCATTTCCGATATAATCCCCTTTGGCTTCAAGATAAAGTGGTGATTGAAATTACAACGAGAACCTGGTGTAATTGGTGATTGGATCCCCCATTCATATATGGGAGTGGGAGCTAAAAAATACTAAGAAAGCGCTTAAGGAGTGGAAAAAAACATTATTATCCCTGGAAGTTGAGGTTCAAGATAATAAAGAGAAGTTAGAAAGCATGCAAAACCTAATCGAGCTTGAGAAATTCATTCAATGAATGGTAATGGAGGAAAGAGAGGCATTCCAAAGGTATGAAAATGCTCTATGTAATGAATAAATGATTTGGAGATTTAAGTCTAGGATTTTATGGCTAAAGGAAGGGGATAGGAACACTACCTACTTCCATAAGAAAGAAAGAGTCAAGTTATGGAGGAATAATGTTGAAGAGATAAATACTGCCAATGGAGAGACTCTCAACACTTTTGACAAAACTAAGGAAGAAACTTTTCTCCATTTTAAAGAACTTTATAATGGAAAGGAGGGTACAGAACCAGAGGTAATAGCTGCAATGTTGAATAATATACTAGAAACCATATCCTTGGAAGAAAATGGAAATATCATGGAGAGGGTATCAGAAGAGAAAATTCACACTGCAATCTAGGAAATGGATCTAGAAAAAGATCTTGGGCCATATGGTTTTGCTATCCATTTTTATAGTCTGTTGGAACACTATCAAATACAATTTAGTGAAAGTGATCCAATATGTTCAGAAATCTTTTAGAATGGGAGGAGCTACAAATTCGTCATTTCTCACCCTCATACCTAAAGAAGAAAATCCAACATATTTTTCTAGGTTCAGACCGATCTCTTTATGCAATGCTTCTTACAAAATAATATAAAAAATCATAGCATCTAAGCTCAGAATTTTTCTCCCCAAAATAATATCAACAAATCAAGGTAGTTTTATTGTGAAAAGGCAAATCACAGATAATATAATTATAGTAGAGAAAGTTATTCATGTTAGTAAATCTAAAGGGAACAAAGGGATGATAATTAAGATTGACATGGTCAATGAATTTGACTGTGTTAGGAACTCCTTTCTGTTTGATGTTCTCCATCAGTTTGGATTCAGTGGAAATTTCATATTGTGGATCTATGCTTGTATTATCAATCCTTGGATTTCTCCCTTGGTCAATGGGCGTCCAACAGTTTTTTTAATGCAAGTAGAGGATTAAGGAAAGGTTTCCTCCTATCCCCATTTCTATATGTAATCATGGTGGAAACTTTAAGCAGAAAATTGGAGAGTGATTGGGCTCAAGGTTTTTTGTGAGGAATTTGAATGGTCAAAGTAGTGAAAAGCATAAACCACTCCCAATTCATAGATGATACTCTACTCTTGAGAGAAGCTTCAGTCACCATAGCCAAAAGGTTCAAAGACAACTTGGACCTATTTACTCAAGCATCTGTAGGTTCAATTAATCATCTCAAAAGTCAAATATATGCCTGGAATATAAGTCAAAATGCTCTTGCAATTATGTCTAATGTTTTTTTCATTTTCCATACAACACTTATTGGAATTGTTTCACATATCTGGGAATTCTTATTTGTCTTTGTTATGTTACTTCTAACCTGTAGCAACAAATTTTAAACAAAATCAAGTCAAAATTTGTGCTATGGGGAGATCACTGAATAAATCTAGCAGGGAGATTTACACTCATCAAAGTAGTGTTATCTTCTCTCCCTATTTATCAATGCTCAGTTCTCTTGGCTCTAGTAAGTGTAAACCAAAAAATAGCAAAGGAGATTCAAAAACAATTGTGGCAAGGTGGAAAAAGCAACAATAAGAGGTTTCATCTAATCAGTCGATCCATAGTGAGGGCCCCATAAATGCATGGTGGTTTAGGGATTCTTGACCCTGGATTGATGAAAATGGCCTTGGGGAATGTCCTATGGAGAATAGTTACTGGGAAATATGATTGGTGGAAAAAGGTCTTAGTCAAGAAATACTTCACTGGACCTAGAAAAAGATGTTTGGATGAGCTTCCTATAGCTAGGAATGGTTCTCCAATATGGAAATTTATTAATGCAATCATACCCATAATTCAATCAAATCTTACATGTGTTCCAAGAAATGGGGGTTCAATAGATATTTTGCATGATAATATAATGGGGAATAGGCCCTTGGTACATATACAAGAGTTGGCTCATTTGAAGTGTTAGTTGGATTCTCTTGAAATTAGAACTATCGTTGATATATCCACTTGGAACACTAAAGGGTGGTGGGAAGGTTGAAATTTTGGAGAAGTTCCTCTGAGAGTGACACCTCTAGTCCAAAAAATGAAATTCCTTTTAAGTGGATGTGCACCGAAACTTCAATTCAATCATGATCAGTGAGTTTTGCGATCATCCATATATACAATAAAGAAGGGATACGAGTTGCAATTGCATAAGGAAACTCTTCCCCTTAAATCCACAATTTGGGCAAAAATTTGGCAAACTAATGGGATCCCTAAAATAAACACATTATGTTGGGATTTAACTCATGACATAATCCTAACAGCAGAAAACTTGGCTAAAATAGGGATCCATGGACCTTCAATATGCACTATGTGCTTGGAAAATGCATAAATTATACCACATTTATTTTGGGAGTGTAATTACATTGCAACTGTTTAGAAAAAGGATATGATGGGACTTGAGAATAAATTCCATGATCCAACAATGTGGAAATATATTTTTGGCAAGTGGGGTTTCACATACAAGGGGACCTTACAAAACAAAGAACAGTTTAAACAAGTATGGATAACACTTCCAAAGTGTATATGTTGGGATATTTGGCTAGCTAGAAACAAAGAAATATTTAAGCAGGAAAGAGTGGCCCCGAAAGTTGTAGTCAACAGAGCTATAGCCCTCCTAGCTAAGCGTGTTAATGTTAGAGAATCTAAACTCCCACCTAGGCAATAGCTGGAAAGAGAAGAAGATTAATCATTGGCCTAGTTCAAAATCCTAGGAAAACCTACATAATGAAGTAAAAGTCACCCCTAAGCAGTGAGGACGGAAATAACGTATGACGAAAGGGGAGTTCCTTAGTTGGAGAGTAGAACAAATGGTCCATGTTCTCTTCTTTAATGGAGCCTCAAAGAAAAATCGAGGGGTGGCAAGTGTGGGGGGAGTCATTTATGACCCAAGAGGAACAATTATAGTAACGTGTTTGTGGGGATTGTGTTTGTTGTCTGACAATCTAGTAGAGGTTTATGAACTATATCAAGGACTTAAGATCCCATGGGCCAACAGATTGTGAAAGATTATTGTCTATGGAGGTTCACTTCTCCTCATAAGACACTTGATTAAACACCAAGTTTTGATAGATGCAACGTTGGCCTCAATTTTGTGTTGAATTCGTCAACTATCTTCTAAATTCTTGCGGCGAAATTATTACCATATCTTAAGAGAAAATAATGAGGGCACATAACAACTAGTAAATCAAGCAACAAAACAAGAGTTTGGAACTCCAGTTATCAACAATGAGGTTCAATGGGATACTCTACCATAGGATTTGAAATGACTTTTGAAGATATCAATGACAGTTCAGATTGAAAAAGTTTTATATCTAGAGGAAGATTTGCCTCCTTTTGGGCAGATGGTTTTTACTGGTCAAAAATTATTTCATGGTATCTCCAGTTCGTCTGAGAAAGAAGTGGGATAGAAGACTAGTCTTTGAGACAAAAAAGACAAAGCTATAGAAAAGGAAGTTGGGAGTCCTTATAGTTGTAAAGGGAAAGGTATTTAGGAAATGTATTTCAGAGTTGTAAAACTCCTGGAAGTATTTTTGTAAGTTTTAAACCTATAAATATCATTTTTTTGTAATCCACGTTGAGAGCCCATCGAATCTAGAGGATGAATTAGATAGAATCAACTACAGTTTTGTAGTGGGCTACTCAACTATGATTGATTTTGTACTCTCCACTGCCAATTTTTTACACTCTCTTAATATAATATCTCCTAGTGTCGGTTAAAACAAATATTATAGGAATTTTGAGGGAAGTTATAGTTACACCTAATTCATAGGAATTTTGACCATGGCACTTTTCTCTTACGGGTTTTAACTTATTTTAAGATCTGTATCGTCAAAATTTTAAAAAAAAAAATGTATCAAGGCGGAACTTTACCTAGGTTGAAAAAAATACTCGGTGAAAGGGTTGAGTTTGTCCACTTTTTAACTCACTCCATGTAAAATAAGGTCCAACCATATATCTTGGAAATGCTTCTACTACATAAATACCTTTCCTCTTTATTACAACTAACTCTCATGTTCAAAGTACCTAGAAGCTATACCTCTTCTCTTTATTGAATACCTCAAGTGTAATGGACTTGAGCTTTTTATCCTTTCTCACTATATTGACTCCCTCTTTTAATTTAATAATAATAATAATAATCTAATTTCTAAGGTCATAGACAAGCTAGACACCAAGTGGGTGTATGAGACCCTCTAGTTTGTGGGACAAAGGACCCCCCTACACAATGATTTGATTGCTAAAGTATACGAAGGTGTACATACCCAATCCCCCTCTAGATTTCAACCTATGACCGCCTAGGAGGAAACACATGTTCTTAACCATTAAGCCCAATGAGGTTTCAGAAGTCATCATTTCTAATTAAAATATATGTCAAAGGCCTTACAAGTGAATGGATTTGAACTTTTATCCTTTATTATAGTCATCAATTATTTTTCACTCTTTTTTCTATCCACTTAACTTTTGTTGACATAAACTCAAAGCCTTGATGTGTAACTACAATATTGTGTACAAACAAAACCTGCTCACTTGAAATAACCTAATTTGTAAGTGGACAAACTTCCACCCCTCCTATATGTCTCTTAAGTCTTAGACAATTAACCTATTTTCTTACATCCAATAAAAATGAACTATTCACAAATAAAAACAATTTTAGATTATATTCCATACAACTTTTATTCTTGTGATTCACTCTTTTATTATTCTTTATTTGATTAGTGGTTTTTTCTACTTTTATTACTTCTGTTTTAATTTATAATGATTCTGAAAAATTTTCTTAGTGATTATTTAAGTTTTCCCTCCATAACATGATTTGAAAAACTATCTTCAATTTTCAAAATGATTTAAAAAACTATCTTCAAGTGATTTGAATTTTATATACACCAATGAGTTCAAACATTTATTATAATAGTCAATGGTTCATAACACCGTGAGTTCAAGCATTTAATCTAATCAATGATTCATAAAACTAATGAGCTTCAACATTTATTTTATCAATATTCACACTTGTTCTTTAGACTTCCCTTTAATTCAACTGTATTTTATATATCATATGTAAATTTTGAATATTTTTATATATAAGTTACACATAACACCCAAATGGCAAAAACATACTAAACTTTGATTTATTTATCAATATTCACACTTATTATTATTTTACTTCCCTTTAATTCAACTTTATTTTGTATATCGTTTCTAAATTTTGAATATTTTTATATCTAAATTACATGACACTCAAATGGTAAACACATACTAAATTTTGATTTAATTTTTTGAATATATTCATATTTAAATGAAAGATAACAATATAAATATATTAAATTTTATTTAATAAATTTTTCAGTTTTTCATATAAAACTTGGATTTATATTTTTTTCAAATTACTTATTTATATGATGGATTTATATTTTTTTTTCAACTTACTCTTATGATGTGTTATAATGAACTTTCAATCCATTCACCTTTTCTTTGATATTTACTCTTTTTTTTTCAATTAAAATTTTTTAATTTGAATAGAGTTACATGATGTTTTTATATATATATTTATTTTTTAACTTTTTTTTTTGTTTTTTCAAATTACACTTCTTTGTAAAATGGATTTATATATTGTTTTCAACTTATTCTTATGGTGTGTTATAATGAACTTTCAATTCATTTCCCTTTTCTTTATATATTTTTTTTCAACTTATTTTTATGATGTATTATAATGAACTTTCATTCCGTTCACCTTTTCTTTGATGGATTTATATTTATTTATTTTCAACTTATTCTTATGGTGTGTTATAATGAACTTTCAATTCATTCTCTTTTTTTTTT
>SNQJ01S0012257.1:4313-22241 GCA_010110895.2 Picea sitchensis | reverse complement strand
TTTTTTATTTAATTTATTTTTTATTTTTTTAAATTTGTTTACAGAATTCATATTAAAACTTATGTCATTTTTCTGATTTCTTATTCTTTCAACTTTTGTCAGTGACTTTTCTTTTGATTTAATATAATTTTTGAAATAACTAATCTAAAGTGAAAGAATTTCGCAAAAAAAAAATTCTAACTTCTTTCTCTTTCAACTTTTTCCTTTTGATTTAATAATTTTTAAAATAATTAAACCAAATTGAAACAATTTTACAAATTATTTTTTTAATTTCTTACTGTTTCAACTTCTTCCTCTTACTTCTCTTGATTTAATACAATATTTGAAATAATCTTCTTCTCTAGATTTAGTACAATTTTAGATCTCTTATTTCATGACCAATAACCCTTCAGATAATAACAATGTTATAATGAAATTTTAACCCTTCATATCATAACAATGTTATAATGAGATTTTAAATTCTTCCTGAGTTATATTTTTAATCTATTAAACTATTTATATAATAAGATGTGAGATTTTTATTCCATTTGTCAAATTTTTCAAAAGAGTTCAGTTAACTATTCTTTGTTTTTATTCTATAAATTTTGAGATTTTTGTTTTATTTAACTATTTTTATAATAAGACTTGATATTGTTATTATATTTATTAATTTCATTTATCAATTTTATTTTTATTTAACTATTTTTATAATAAGATTTGATATTGTTATTATATTTATTAATTTCATTTATCAAATATTTTTTTTATTTAACTATTTTTATAATAAGACTTGATATTATTATTATATTTATTAATTTCATTTATCAAAAAAAAATTTAAAAGAGTTTAGTTAACTATTTTTAGTTACTTTATCAATTTTGAGATTTTTATTTTATTTAACTATTTGTATAATAAGAAATGAGATTTTTATTTTGTTTACCAATTTTATTTTTTTTAATTAACTATTTATATAATAAGACATTAATTTTTTGCTTTGTTTACCAGTTTTGTTTTCCAATTTCATTTATCATTTTTTTTCAAAAGAATTTAGTTAAGCATTCTTAGTTTTTATTTTATAAAACTTGAGATTTTTATTTTATTTAATGATATTTTTACTTTATATTATTTTGAGATTTTTACTCTATATAATGAGATGTGAGATTATTCTGTTTACCAATTTCATTTATCATTTTTTCCAAAAGAGTTTATTTTGAAAACATTCTTAGTTTTTTTTAGAACATTTTTAGTTTTTTTTCATTTTTTTTATTTAACTATATGTATAATAAGAGGTGAGATTTTTATATGTATAATAAGAGGTGAGATTTTTACTCTGTTACTAATTTCATTTATCAATTTTTTCAAAAAAGTTTAGTTAAGCATTCTTAGTTTTTACTTAATAAATTTTGAGATTTTTATTTTAATTTTCTATATTATTCCATTTATCAATTTCATTTATCAATTATTCTTAGTTTTTACCCTATAAACTTTGATATTTTTATTTTATTTAACCATTTCTATAATAAGATGTGAGATTATTCTGTTTACCAATTTCATTTATCAATTTTTCCAAAAAAGTTTAGTTAAACATTCTTAGTTTCTACTCTATAAACTTTGAGATTTTTATTTTTTTTAACTACTTCTATAATAAAATGTGAGATTTGTATTTTTATTCAAAAGAGTTTAATTAACCATTCTTAATTTTTACTCAATAAAATTTGATGTTTTTATTTCATTTAACCATTTCTACTATTTCTATAATGAGATGTGAGATTTTTTTGTTCTATTTACCTTACCAATTATTTATGTTTAATCAATTATTTTCGGTTTTAAATGTAAACTTTTCTAGATATTTATTTTATTTAACAATTTCTATAATAAATGACTTTTCAGTGCGTTTACTTTATAAACTCTTCCATATTTTTATTTATTTAACAATTTCTATAATAAGATATGATTTGTATTTTGGTTAAATGAAATTTTTACTTTGTTTACCAATTTAAATAAATAATAACAATTTCTATAAAAAATTTGTACTCTGATTAAGTGAAATTTTTAATATGTTTACTAATTTAATTTAAGTAAATAATGACAATTTCTAAAATAAAATGTGAAATTTTAAGTAAATAATGACAATTTCTAAAATAAAATGTGAAATTTGTACTCTGTTAAAAAAAAGAAATGTTTACTGTTTTTACCAATTTAAATAAATAATAACAATTTCTATAATAAGATGTGAAATTTGTAATCTGGTTAAATGAAACTTTTATTCTGTTTACCAATTTGATTACTCTTTTTACCAATTTTAAAAAATAAAATTATAGTTCACCATTCTTATTAAAAATTTCTTCTTTTTAAATAAACTCTCGATCGAGTCGACCATTTTATTAAAGGTTTTACCTGAAGGCTAAAAGCTAATGGACTTGAATTATTAAAGGTTTTACCTGAAGGCTAAAAGCTAATGAGCTTGAACTGTTACTCTAATCAACAATCAATTTTAACTTCTTTCTTACCCAATTTTAAATGTGAGTTTTCTTGATATAAATTTAATCACTAGTTTCACTGATAAGTTAAAAAATCAGTGCGTACGGGTATTAACTATCTTAACCATTACTGGTCCATTGCATTAAGAGTAATAATTAATAAAAACCGAATACATTGAGAAAATACATCTTCAAAGTTGGAAACACTTTCCATGGTTTATTATTACCATAGCAAACATTGCTTATTTTCCTGACAAAACTGAAAGCGATGCGAATGCGGACAAGAATCAAATTCTATCACTTCCTCTCTTTACAACAGCGAATTGGAGTGTGGATAGTGTGGATAGACTTTATATGAAGGGATGCATCTTCATCTTCTTCGAACTTTTGTCTCATGCAGTTGTGTAGAATCGCAATCCCTACCGTCTGTCATTGTGCGAATCTTTTAAAGTAATCCCAATTATGGCGCAACTATGTATATATATTCCAGTGAACAAAATATAGAGACCTTAGATGAGTATCTTTATTACTCTGTGATTTAATAGCTCTCTTTATCAAAAAGATGAATGGAAAAGTTTTCTGGTTTCTTGTAAGAGATCAAACCATATTACTACATACATTTTCGGAAAGAATTGAATTTCCTGAATGCAAAAAGATAAAGAATATAGGAATTTTCTTAATACCAATAAAAATGGATGCAATACTAGCGATACAATACGCAATTTCGTGTTGATATCAAAGATCGATGTCAAAGACCTCATCGTACAGAGTTCATTTACAGAAAACAGAGACGCATAACGAAACTCAAAATTAAAACAGCAACGGCCGCCATCATTATTACAGGAAAACGAACATGCAGTAAAGTTGTTGAAAACCCTCTGAGAGGATCACTCGGCTTGTAAATTTCATGACATTCGAAGAAAATATTGCAACACCTCGAGCAACACTTTACATAGACGGATGCCCTGTTCTGAAAAATGCGAGCAACCCACCCAGATTCAGGCAACTGTAACGCCGCTAATTCGAGGTCGTCGCTCTGTGTTTTCTCCCGCTAACACGACAGATGGAACTTTTCTTTTTCTGCAGATTGGCGTGGTGGCTATGGGTTTCGATACTTTGATGTACCCCGTTATCTTCTTGATGTCATCCCGTTGCACGGGTTTGACGATGAAGTCTTCGGCTCCTTCATCTAAACACCTGCACATAATTTGACAGCATCGTTAAATATACTCGAGACAATTATTTTCACACATGTACATACTACATACTATATTTTCGTAGTCTTTAGTGGAGGTTAGTTTCACTTGTCATTGATATTTGCTTAATATGACAGGCAATTAACTATGATAGTGGTTGTTATCCTGCTTACAGTTAGGTGCCACCGTTTCATAAAGCGTTGAGCGAGTTAGGGTTCACAAACAGTAATGTTGTATGAGACTACCTGGTGGCTACCAATATACAGCAGTATTTCTTTAAAATATCCAAAACTTAGGCCACAATGGAATCACTTCAAAAATTTTAAAACTTCAACCCCAAGCTTCTTTAACTATTTAAGAATTGGCGATAATCAGCTGTGGATATAGGGAAATTCAACGCGAAGTTTTAACTATCAAAATAAACAGAAAACTCCATAGCTATAGCTACAGCTACAGCTACAAGAAAAGCAATCTGGTTGCAGTGTTCTAATATCGTAAATTTATTACTAGATTGTAGGGTGACTGATACCTTTGAATTCGCTGTGGCACATTCTCCGATGACATTACAACTACAGGTATCTCCTTTAAGCCCTTGATTTCCTGCCAGACATGGAAACTTTAGACATGAGCTTCAACTCAGCCAAATTAAAGAAAGCCTCATCTAAAGTCGAAATTTCAACTCAATGCGCCGTGTACCTTTAGTCTCTTGAGGAGATCGTAGCCTGTCAGTTCTGGCATACAATAATCCGTGATAATCATACTGAACTTCAACGGCTGCATAGCAAAAGAACAATGAAACAAGAAATCGTAAAAGACGGTTACAAGCTTGAAAGAAATGCATGAACTTCAAGTTTCTCGCTTTAAAATCTTCACTCTGAATGTTATATACATATCATAAAAGTAAGGCTTTAGGCTTTACATTACTGCAGGCAGAGGCTGTTGCGTGCTCTTTATTTACTCCAAGAAGTTCAAGCGCCTTGGTAGCACTATCCACTGCAGTGACTGCAAAGAAAACGCATAATAAGACAAAAGAGAGAATTAAAGGTCCTCAAAAGAGGATCTTCAGAAGAAATCAAAGCTATGTCTATAAAATATCCAATTAAAAACGCATTTTCCGGGCAAAATAGTGATGATGTTTAAAGATTTAAAAATATAGCATTTTCCGAGCAAAGCTATTAAATATCGACTTATGGTTTGCACATTTAATACCTTTGACAGAATCCAACCGGAGAAGTCTTTCAATGACCATTCGATCAACACGACAGTCGTCGACGGCTAAAACATGCATCTCATGGCCATCGATCGCCGCTTCCGCCACAGAGACCACCTGCGAATCGCCAAAAGAGGCTTTCTCTCCGTCTCCTTTCATTCTTGCAAAGGACAGACGAGACTCACTTGCGGCCGAAACAATATCCCGCCTACTAGGTTTTCCAAACAGCCGTGTCTCTTCTGCTGCTGCACATTGCAGCTCACGGCAACAGCGAGAAGATATAACGAAAAATCGGATCCATGAAACTTCCTTCCTATAGGACGATAGAAAAACACACCCACTTTACTTTCTTAACCAGAATCGCCACCGCCGGGAATCGAACTGACGACCGTCACTCTGTCCAGTTCAGCGCCGTCTTTCGAAAACCCTAAGCCAAATGGCTTCGAACCCGCTTTATCAGGCCTCCGGAGCAAGTTCTTGCTGTTGTCTCATCGCGTACACACTCAAACGATGGCTTTGGCTTGAGCCTGAAGAGTCCGAGTTCTTTCTTTATTATTGGAGAACGAAAAGCGTGAGACGATCCACTAAAGGTCGCGCGATCCAATCCCATAGCATGCCATAAAGTACCTGTCGACAAATATTTTCCCAAAATTCGCAGATCGCATATTCGTGAGATCCCCAAATACGCCACGCCAGATCGAGTCTCACGACGACCATAACATTATTAGTAATCCCCTTTTTGCCGCTTTGCTTGCTGACGTGGAATTAAAAACCCAAACTGTGGCACGGGAGACGGGGCCACAAGGGCCCCACGCTACACCGAAAATGACAGCCGGCAGACATATGAGCAAAGCCCTGTCGATAATTTTGTCGGTCGATCAAATCGGACCGACACTAAATAAATTCCTGAATCCTTCCCTTCTCCACGCCAAAATTAAAATACAAATATTTCCTCGGTCTAAATTTGCCGGCCTGCCTGTGCCGCCGCTCGGCTCCCGATAAAAAGGGTTAAAAATAAATTCCCCCCAACGTCTCCATCGTAAGACCAGCGACAACAGAATAATTACCTCAATAAATAATAAATCACTCGGGGTCCGCTCCAGCCTGCAAATCTTTACCGGACGGCCCGGCAACGATCCGACAAGACTGGTCCTTCCCGCAATCCAATCATAGCCCCGTTCTCCCATTCGCTCTCCACCGTCCGATGCCCTTGAAAATTGGCGGTCCAACGGATTTGACTGCCTCAGGATTTTAACTTTAACCGAGGCGTAAATTTAGGCTTTGTCGTTACCACGCGGGGCTTGAGTTTAAATGGAAAAAGAAGGCTGAAAACGACGGTGGGACGGGGGTTAATTCCCAGCACTAGAAATCCATAATTACTTCCATAATTATCGCATCGCGGCAGTATTTGCCCGTATACGCTTCGTCTGCCGCAGCATCCATACGGTTAGATCGTATCCCTCGTCCCGTCTCCGTTCATACGTGTGAAGTCAACATCAAAATAATATACGCAAGTACGATCTGCCTACGCGGCTTAATTGGAGCCGCAGCTAGGGCCACGTTCCTTGTTTTTGTGGGTGACAAACGTGGCTCTCACTGCCTTGACGTGATGTGACGGCACTGGGTCCGCTGTCCGGAACAGATTGACGGCCGCCGGCGTTTCCAAAGGCGTCTGTAAGGTCACGGCGTTTTTCTACCAAGTCCCATGGTTTTAAATGTGAAAGAAACAATATGGCATTAAATGTGAAAGAAACATTCTAGTCTCAAAAGTTGTTTAGGTGGTGGGGCCTTATCACTATAGTGTGGAGTGCATTTGTAATTCCTTGCCCTGTCCTTAATTTAATACTATAGTATTATTTAAATCAAAGGATACAGTTATGTGAAATATGCCTTACCTTGGTATATGGAGCTAATCTATCAACATCAAATATAAAACCCACACATGCCACTTTGCATTTAAAAATATAGAAATTCCAAGTCAATGTGAGACATTAGCGGGGACCAAATTTGACATTTGATGCTTTGCTTGTCCTGCTAAATCTTAGATCTCCTTGATTCTATGACTAACGGTCTATGTTCTGCACGCTAAGCCTGGCCCCCTGTTTTAAATGTATACTACTCTAAGCCCTCTAGCTTTAGTCAATCAACTTCTATGAGAGTGATTGAGGTTGGTGTGACGTTAAATACATGGATTTCTTAACCACCTAATCACAATTATGGTGCATGAAAGTTAAAGCCCATGGATTATCTCTTATGATTACATGTTTAATGCTTAAATGGATTCTGTCTTTTTGGAAATCTCAATAATACGGTAAGATTTGACAATAATTGCAATGGCAAATTGCATAGACAAAGTACTTTATTACAAATAATTAAATAATTTTCAAAACCTAAGAAACTTAAGATATTGCATAGCCTAAACATTGTTGTAGGCAATTACATGGGTGATTTTGAAATTGATTTGTTAGCAGAGTTGGTTATGAGATTACTTAAGATATTGCATAGTTTAAACATTGTTGTAGGCAATAACATAACAAATTTTGAAATTGATTTGTTAGCAGAGTTGGTTATGAGCCTTTGCACTTTCATTCATGATGATGTTGAGCCAGAATAAAAATAAAAGAATATAATAAAAATATGTATAATATAATATCGAGTATAAAAATATAAACAATATCTGTAATATCATGATCATGTTGAAGTAAAACCAAAAAATAAGTAAAATATGTGTAATGTAATATCTCGTATAAGAGTATATAGCCTAAACATTGTTGTAGACAATAACATTGGAAATTTTGAAATTGATTTTTTTCCAACTTTGATTATGAGCCTTTGCACTTTCATTCATCATGATGTTGTTGTTGAGTTAGAATAAAAGAATATAATAAAAATAGGTATAATATAATATCTAGTATAAAAGTATATGCAATATTTGTAATATCATGATGATGTTCAATCAAAACCAAAACAATAGTAAAATAGGTGTAGTGTAATATCTACTATAAGAGTATATGTAATATAATAATAATGTTAAATAATAAACCAAAAGATTTGTGTATAAATTGTTGATTAACAATAAAGTATATGTAATATAATAATAATGTTAAATAATAAATCAAAGGATTTGTGTATAAATTGTTGATTAACAATAAAGTAAGTTGTAGGTTAAAGATTTTACGAAATGAAGATTTTTTCTGAGGATATTTATTCGAAATTCGATGAGAAATTGTTGGATTCGTAGATTTAAGTGATTATTTATGTAGAATCCGAGTGCTCTGAGAGTTTTTCAGCGTGTTGAATCCATTTCTACATTCATAAATGAATTCTGAACAACAAAAAATAGTGATTCATGTAAATTTGTTTCGCGAAAAAAAACATTTCATAAAACAACTAGCCAATGCCATAAAGTAATATCAAAATAGATGATTGCATGGTTATAAAAAGAAAAAATTAGAAGTATCCAGTAATTGCAAAAAATAAAAAATAAAAAGTATCCAGTAATTGCATTCTCAACAAAAAAAATGGTTGGCTAAGTTTTATTTGCATAACTCAATGACATAAAATGAAATTCTATCAATGTGAGATCAATCCAATGACATTTACACAAAACAAAAACACACAATTTGTTAATTTAGGGTAAGTTCTTGTCACTTAACAGTTGAAATAAGGAGATGGAAAAATATAAACTGAGAAGAACAATTATACTTATTTAGTGAATGAAGAGAGATTCACAATGAGGTGCATGTGATATTACATTGTCCTATGTATGAACAAGATATAAGTACTCAATTTGACATGAAGATTTGAGTAGATTATATAGCTTGTTGATTTTGTCAACAAAACAAATAGGTGGTTATATTAAGGATGCTCTAGAACACCACCAAAAAATATTCTACTCTATTATATTCAATGCTTAGATACACAAGGCCATTAACTTTAGGCTCTAATCCATAGAGGATTCAAAGTGAAATAGATCCAAAAATAACAAAAGAAGACTGCTTAAACACTTCCAAGTATGTACCTGGACAAATTCTCCTTTAAGAAATATATAGACAAAATACATAAACCATTAGAGAAAAAATAAACAATTAATTTATGCCTAAGGAGAGTTCACACAATGGATGATGATTCCAAAGTGCTCAAAGATAGAAACCATGGCAATGTCCACCATGTTCAATCGATGGTGAAGAATTGTGATCTCACTTCAGGGTCTCTTTTCCCAATCTAGAAAGGTTGGGATGCATTTCACAACTTTCACACATAGGCAGTCTTTGGCCTAATCATGATTGATGAAGGTAGCATCCATCTTTCTTTTCCATGCATCATCCTTGTCATTCATGGAAGCTAGGCTAACATGAAAAGAAGCTACCTCTGATAAGCAAACTATCACCCATTAGTACACAACTCTTACGTCACCTAGTAAGGAGGATGGGAAACATAAGCACTTATCCATGAATATCATATGGAGGCAAACAAAGGGGACTATCGCTAAGGCAAGGAGGGACAAGAGAAGTAACATTAAAGTTGGGATTAAGGAGTGGATTGACAAAATGGAAGGGAGTGACTCCTAGGAAATACAAGGATGATGGTCATGAGGCTGGCATGAATGTAAATCATGCAACATATGCATAAATCCATTGTATAAATGGGGGAAAGGGTTAGCTATTTATTAGAAGTAGGAGCAAGTGAATCATCATCGACCATGCATATTTGAGTGAAAGAGATAATCCTCCATTATCAAAGGTGGAGAGAGGACACTTCGAGGAAATAGATGATTGTCCTTTCAAAAAGAGATGTCATTCCCACTACCCAAGCGCCAAGAGAAATATCTACAAATAAAAGGGGCAACATTATTGAGCAACCTCTAGATGGGAGAACCATTGGAAGTTGGAGGGGCATATTCAAGGAATCTCATTCTTGTCACCCTTCTGAAATATTTAGTGTAAAGAGCTTCCTTCTACCAGGAGAAGTCTCCAATGATGAGATTCCAAGCTAGATTCTCCCTTGAAGCTTTGTTGGTCAAGGTTGGATATTGAATGGTAGCCCCCCTTTGTCCAATGGGGATAACCTTTTTCCAAATGACATCATTGAAATTATTCATGTTGTTGTGTTTTCCCCTTACCAACTTTTGTATCTCTAATAGGTCCCCTAGAGGGGGAAACAAGGATGAGGATAAGTAGATAGGGAAGGCAAAAAGAACCAATTTAATTAGCACTAGTTTTCCATGCATATTCAACAATTACAATCCCAAAGCCGAGATTTTAGATTTTATTTTATGCAATATTGATACTTAGTCTTCATCCTTGTGCGATCTAAGGACTATTGGGATCCATCGATACTTGAAGGACCTCTAATTTAGTTCCAATGAGAATTTCATCAAGAGTGATATATGCCCCAATGTTTATTTGTGTACATCCCATCCGCATATTTTTCGTTTGTCTTTGTTAGTTTTCCTTCTGGAGGCATCCATTTATGATGAAATGACATTTTGAATCTTTCTGTATTGAAGATTAAGGATCCTTCCATGAAAAGTGTGTTGTTCACAATCTAGGCATGATTCATTGACTTTCATCATCTAAAATGAATCCACCTCCAAACTCTGCAAAAGGGAAAATTCTTAAAAACGTTTGAAGTCAATGGTCCATTGGAAATTAACTTGAAAACCAAAGGCCAAATATCTCATTTTGGCCACATGAAGGTGAAAATATTCACGTGATGGTTGGCTTAATTGGTTATGAGCCTTTGCACTTTCTTTCGTCATGATGTTAATGCATAATAAAATAATATAATAAAAATATGAGTAATATAATATCGAGTATAAAAGTATATGCAATATCTGTAATATCATGATGATGTTGAAGCAAAACTTAAAAAGTAAGTAAAATATGTGTAGTGTAATATCGAGTATAAGAGTATATGTAATATAATCATGCTAAATAATAAACCAAAGGATTTGTGTACAAATTGTTGATTAACAATAAAGTAATATCAAAATAGATGATTGCATGGCTATAGAATTTTATTTTTTTTAATTTTAGACATATTGAGTAATTGCATTCTCAACAAAAAAAAAATGGTCGGCTAAGCTTTATTTGTGTAACTCAATGACATAAAATGAAATTCTATCAATGTAAGATCAATCCAATGACACTTACACAAAGAAAAATTACATTTAAGAGAAACTTTATGTATAAACACACACAATTTGCCAATCTAGGATAAGTTCTTGTCACTTAGCACTTGAAATAGGGAGATGGAAAAATATAACTGAGAAGAACATTTATACTTATTTGGTGAGTGAAGAGAGTTTGAGGATGAGGTGCATCTGATGTTACATTGTCTTATGTATGAACAAGATATAAGTACTCAATTCAGCATGAAGATTTGAGTAGCTTATATAGTTTGTTGATTTTGCCAACCAAACAAATAGGTGGGTATATTGAGGATGTTCTAGAACATGACCAAAACATATTCTACTCTATTATATTCAATGCTTAGATACACAAGGACATTAACTTTAGGCTCTAATCCATAAAGGATTCAAAGTGAAATAAATCCAAAAATAACAAAAGAAGTCTGCTTAAACACTTCCATGTATACCCCTGGAGAAATTCTCCTTTAAGAAATATATAGACAAAATACATAAATAATTAGAGAAAAATTAAACTTGATTCTAAGAGAGCCACCACTTCGACATGGTTGGTTACTTCAAGGTCCCCTTGAGCGTCTTCAATGTTTTGGAAACTATAGGAGTTGTCCATAGTTGATGCCTAACAAGATTTCACGTGATGGGTGTTGATTGCAAAGCGCTCAAAGATAGAAACCATGTCAATGTCCACCCCATTCAATCGATGGTGAAGAATTGTGATCTCACTTCAAGGTCTCTTTTCCCAACCTCGAAAGGTTGGGATGCATTTCACAACTTTCACACATAGGTAGTCTTTGGCCTAATCATGTTTGATGAATGTAGCATCCATATTTCTTTTCCAGGCATCATCCTTGTCATTCATGGAAGCCAAGCTAACATCAAAAGAAGCTAGCTTCGATAAGAAATATGTTACCCATTGGTACACAACTCTCACGTCACCTAATAAAGAGGTTGGGAAACATAGGCACTTATCCATGAATATCATATGGAGGAAAACAAAGGGGACTATTCCTAAGGCAAGGAGGGACAAGAGAAGTAGCATTAAAGGGATTAAGAAGGAGTGGATTGGAAAAATGGAGGGGAGTGACTCCTAAGAAATACAAGGATGATGGCCACAAGGCTGGCATGAATGTAAAACATGCAACATAGGCATAAATCCACTATATAAATGGGGGAAAGGGTTAGCCATTTATTAGAAGTAGGATAGAGTGAGTCATCATCGACCATGCATATTTGAGTGAAAGAAATAATCCTCCATTATCAAGGGTGGAGAGAGGACACTTCAAGGGAAAGAGATAGTGGAGGATTGTCCTCAATATTTTCTTCCCACAAAGAGATGTCCTTCCCACTACCCAAGTGCCAAGAGAGATATCTACAAATAAAAGGGGAAACATTATTGAGCAACCTCTTAGATGGGAGAACCATTGGAAGTTGGAGGGGAATATTCAAGGAATCTCATTCTTGTCACCCTTCTGAAATATTTATTGTAAAGAGATTCCTTCCATCAAGAGGAGTCTCAAGTGATAAGTTTCCAAGCTAGATTCTCTCCTAAAGATTTGTTAGTCAAGGTTAGATCCATCCTTTGTCTAATGGGGAAAAAACCTTTTCCCAATTGACATCGTTGAAATTATTCATGTTGTTGGAGTTTCCCCCTTACAAAGGAAATCCCCTAACCAACATTTTTTTATCTCTAATAGGAATCCTAGAAGGGAAAAAAAGTATGAGGAGAAGTAGATAGAGAAGGAAAAAAGAACCAATTTAATTAGCACTTGTTTTCCATGTAGATTCGAAAATTACACTCCCAAAGCCAAGATTTTGGATTTTATTTTATTCAATATGGATACCTAGTCTTCATCTTTGTGGGATCTATGGACTATTAGGATCCATTGATGCTTGAAGGACCTCCAATTTAGTTCCAAGGAGAATTTCATCAAGAGTGATATATGCCTCAATGTTTATTTGTGTACATCCCATCCACATATTTTTTGTTTCACTTTGTTGATTTTCCCTCTGGAGGCATCCATGTATGATGAAATGACACTTTGAATCTTTTTGTACTGGAGATTGAGGATCCTTCCATGAAAATCATGTTGTTCGCAAACTAGTCATGATTCATAGACTTCATGATCTAAAATGACTCGACCTCCAAACTCTATAAAAAGGAAATTTCTTGAAAAAAGTTTAAAGTCAATGGCCCATTGGAAATAAACATGAATACCAAAGGCCAAATATCTCATTTTGGCGACGTGAAGGTGAAAATATTCACTTGATGGTTGACATTCCAAGGTAGCATGATAGTAAAGAACACTTACTTGATGCAAAACAACCCAAGAGAGATTGGAAAAAACATAGGTTGGGAAGAAGGGCATAGTATTATAAATATGGAGGACTCTAACTAAGGAAATATGCTCAAAGATTGGAGCACAAAGAGTATTCCGAGCTTGGTCATCAGGAGCATATATTGTCTCTGAGCCAAAATAATTTGCAAATAGATGTCAATGAGTAAGAACACATGAAATATTTGATGGAGAGTGTTGATGAAACCATTGGCTACCTGTACAACATTTTCTTTTTGTCAGCTTACTTTGTTGGTGAATGATAGCTACATTACTAAGATTGATTTTATGCTTGGCTATTAGAATATACACCTACACACTTTATACAACAATCTCTTGTGAATTCATCAAAATGTTAATTGGATATAACACCATCACTTGCAAATCACCCAATTGAGACATCAAAATAGTTTTCATGGCACTCTGTCATACCTAATCAATCCCCACAACTTAATTTATCATTTAATTGAATCATTATTTTTACCCAAGTCTCACTTTTCCTTTAGTTGCAATTGTTTCTTTACAAGATATAACCATACATCTCCAAAACCACGCATCCAACATTCACCTATAAAAATTCTCATTCAATCAATGAATCTATCATTGGTTAATGTCTCATAGATGTGTAATCAATAGGTATTGTTATCCCCATTATGTGGATAACTAAGGAGATTATGTCTCAAGGCCCTCAGGTTGTATATATGGAGTGTCAAGAGACTACATGACTAGAAGTACCCTTTTGCACAGTTGGAGACCCTTCTCACCACCACAAAGCTCACATATTTCCAGATGCCATCCACCACATCAACTGGATTCCAGAAGGCAGTAGGACTTGCTACATGAGGTACAAGTCAGTATTATTGTGAGCATCATTTCAATATTTAAGCCATTTGAGTATGTTGTATCTTAGATTGCTCTAGATTTCATGATATATGCTTGGACATTATGCCTTTTTCCTTGCTTCACCTTGGTGGTTGACATTGTTCCCTAGTAAGTGGTCTTCCTTGGGGATGTGTTTGCTACTAGGAACTCCCTTGAAAGCCATTGTATCGTTCCCGACCATACTTACCACTTTTCATCATTGTTTCCCCCCATTTTCTTATCTCTTTGGATTTTAGGGTGTATTGACCCAAGAAGGGGTTGCCCCTCATTCTATGGGAAGAAGGGGTTGAACACCCAGAGGGATTGATGTTGGGTAAAAGATAAAATCCCATGCATGAACCTTCTAGATTCTTTTCCCATGGATCACCCAAGAAAGCAATGAAACACTTATCTTTGAGTAAAGGGGGACCCACAATGAAATGTTGAGATTCAACAAGAAGATCCTAGTGATAATTATGATCCTACACTAGGATGGAGCCTCAGGCTATTTTTAGGTGGAAGTCTATTTTTAGATTATGTGCAAATTCTATTTATAGATGATGTCTATTTATAGATGGTGAGCAGATTCTATTTATAGATGTCTGTCGACTATTATTATCCCTTAATAATAGTTGGATAATAAATAATTAATCTATTCTCAATGAGCACTTGGAAATAGTTAACTGAAGTGGCAAATCAGTTAGATACAGGAAATTTGAGTTCAAAGGTTGATTGGTGGGACATGCAAGTCGAATTAGTTGTAATTGAGTGATTTGAAGTTGTAACAGTGTTATATGTGTAGTTATGTGAGTTGTAAAGTAGTTTAACTCAGTTAAGTGAGTTAAGCTCAATTGTACTAGTTGTAACTGAACTTACAGTAGTGAGAGATCATTGAATTAATTATTAATTAATTCACAATCAGTGGTCTCACATGCAACTGAAGATTTACCACTGTTAACTACATGCATGTCAGATCTAGTGGAGACCCAGTTGAGATAACAAGTGAAAGGGATAGTTTGACTATCAGTTGTGACATTAGTGAGTGCACTCATGCAACCACACACACATTGGATGTTCCCATGAGGAATGTGCAGCCTAGGCAAGAGGGATTCATTCATTGTAGGGATTTCCATCAGCAAGGATTACGCAGAGGAGGCAGTTTGTCTGGAGGTAGTAAATTGGCACATGCATTTTCCAATTTTTGTATGACAGTGTGAGACGATTGTATATTGTACTAAGATCTCTTGGATTGGATTTTTGTATGAGATTGTTTCATGATCCATGATATATACATAATATATGATAGTGGGGTTTTTAGCTTTATGCTTTCCTGGTAAAAACATTTGTGTTATGTGTGATTGATCTTTCTTCTTGATATTGCAATTAACGACCGTGTTTTAAATTCCGCAAGAATTTTAGTAGAAGTGATTCTGTATTTAACAGTGGCATATAATTGTTAGATCAGGATAATCCAGGCAATACATAATTTGTATTAAAATTTCTACATGGTATCAGAGAGCAAAAGATTGCAGAAGCTGAGTTTGTGATTGGATAGAAATCGAATTTGCAGAAAGACTTTCTTGGTGCTACAGCTGATTCAATATCGAAATGGATTTCAATGGCTTGAGGTTAGAGTATGCACTCAAGGGAAACTCGAACTACATTACTTGGAAGGATAGGATGGAGGCAGTACTCAAAGACAATGGCTTGAAGGAATTCATTGACAAGGATGTTCCTAAGCCAGATGCTGCAAATGCTGCAAATCTTGATGCATGGAAAAATAAAGTGGCAAAGGCGAGGAGGATCCTGTTGGAGGGAGTACGAGACCACATTGTCTCAAACCTCCATGGGAAAGCCACACCATATGAAATATGGAAGGCTTTGATGGATCTATTCCAAAACAGTAGCGACCATAGGAAATTGGCACTCAAAGATAAAATCAGGAAGATCAATATGGAGAAGGGCAACTCCATTCCAAAATATCTCACGAAGTTTGTCCAATGTCGGGATGAGCTGGGTAGTGTGGGAATAATAGTTGTTGATGATGATTTGGTGAGCTTGGATCTCCTAGGACTTCCCAAGAATTTTCATAGTTATCAAGACTCTATCAATGGAAGGGAAAAATTTCCAGATTGGGAACGACTATGGTCGGATCTAGCGCAGGAGGAGTTCAGGCGGAACACCATAGATGGCTCTTCATCAAAACATGATGATGAAGAGGATTGTGCTTTGGCTGCCAAGGCAAGGAAAGGGAAGGGGGAGAAATTCCATTCAAAATCCGAGTCTAAAGGCAAGAAGTTGGATTTGTCCAAAGTGAAGTGTTTTTACTATCACGAACATGGTCATCTCGCTACTAATTGTCCATAGAAGAAGAAGAACAAGAAGGTTGTTGGAGTTGCAGTTGGTGAGGCCCTTGCCTTGCAATTTGAACTTGACTTCTCCTTGATCGCATGCATGGAGTCAAGTGCATTGGGATCGGTGTGGTATATGGATAGTGGCGCTTCCTTCCACATAACGGGAGATAAGGACCTTTTCAGTGACTTGGAGGAGAAATATCTCAAAATGCATATAGATATGGGTGACGATGGACGATATAGTGTGACTGGCATTGGTACCATTACCTTTCAGAGGGAGTCAGGTAAACCATTTAAATTGAAAGATGTTATGCATGTTCCAGGTATGAAGAAAAACTTGGTCTCAGTCACAATGCTGGAGGACAGAGGCTATGACGTTGTTTTCAGCGATGGAAAATATTTCCCGTGACATAAAACAATGGGTCAAGTCAAGAAGATAGGGATTCGAGTTAAGAATCTCTACAAGATGGAGGTAGATGGTTGCGCTTCCATGTTGGGCAAGGCAAAAAAAGTGGTGAGCCAGGATGAGGGCGAATTATGGCACAGGCGATTGGGCCATCTTCATCACGGAGCCTTGAAAATCATGAAGCAAATATCTACTGGACTTCCAATTGGAACACTTGCTCAGTTAGATTAGTGCAAGGGTTGCACCATGGGGAAGTATGTAAAGTCCACCTTTCATGAAAAGGACAATCGTGCTTCGGTGATCCTAGAGAGAGTTCACACAGACGTGTGTGGACCATTCTCGGTTGCTTCAACAAAAAAACATAAGTATTATGTTATTTTTGTTGATGACTTTTCTCGTAAATGCTGGATCTTCTTCATGCAAAAGAAGGATCAAACATTCTCAAAGTTCTGTGAGTTTAAATCATTGGTGGAGAAAGAGTCGGGGAAGCAAGTAAAGGCTCTGAGGAGCGATAATGGTGGAGAATACATCTCTAACAAATTCAAAGACTTCTGCAGCAAAGAAGGAATTCAAAGAGAACTCATAGCGCTTCATAACCCACAACAAAATGGGGTCACGAAGAGGAAGAACAGAACGATCGTGGGTGCAACACGAGCGATGTTGCATGATAAGGGCCTACCAATGCATTTGTGGGCGGAAGCATGCAATATTGCGGTTTATGTGCAAAATCGTTGTCGTCATAGAGTACTTGGCATGAGTACACCCGAAGAAGCTTTCACTGGTAAGAAACTGAATGTTTCTCACTTTAAGATTTTTGGCTCATCTATTTATGTGCATGTGACCAAGAACGCCAGGAAGAAGCTGGAACCGACTGTTGAAGTTGGGATTTTTGTGGGGTACACAGAAACACCCCATAATTATCGTGTGTATTTTCCAAACAGTAAGATGACTGTTATGC
>SNQJ01S0012256.1:131375-142816 GCA_010110895.2 Picea sitchensis | reverse complement strand
GGTACTACATTTTAATTAAAAATTTAACAGGATCTGGACACATTGTTGAAGGGTTTTGATTACCCTTCCTTCTTTGGATTTGCATGTGTTTTCCTTTTGGATTTGTCTTTAGATTTATGATATTGATGAACGCTTCCATATTTCACAGTAAATGCATGTGCCTTTGGGCCTTTGTTTTTTCCCATATTAACGAGCTTGTTCTTCTCTTGTGTCAGAGACTCGATAAAGGCCTCAAGAGAGGGCATTGTCAAGGTAGATCTAGAGGAAAATATAACTAAATGAAATGTGGATACAAACATTGATTATTATGGACCAAGTTTGGAGAGAATGGGGAGAGCCATTTCTTTCTCCTCCTTAGATTTATCAACCCCGCAAGCCTTGAGTTGCGACAACAAATCCTTATATTTGGTAAAGAAAACTTGGATATTGTCGAAGGTATTTGGATCCAATGTGAGCAATTCCACCTTGAGCATGTGTCCCCTTATCTCATACTATTTTCCAAAAATACCTTCCATGGTGGTCCAAGATTCATTGGGGGTTTTACAAGAGGATATGTGAAAGGGGAGTTCAAGAGAAATGAGATTGCAAATTGTTCCAAATGCTTCATCCATTCGATTTAGATACTTTTATTTTTATATGGATGTTGTTGGTTTTGTCTTTGTGTTCATGGTTAACTAGTATAATCCCTTCCTCAAATATGCATTATCATCTTCTCCTTCCATGCAAATAAATTATACGGTGTAAGAATGAATTCTTTTGGAAATTCCATTTTTTCGCTGTGTTCAGTCTTTGGTACCAACAAAATCAATTTGGTGTGTATTTTCCCTAGCAATCCATCAGCTCTGATACAATGTAAATGTGTTGAAACTGCAAAAAATAGATCTATCTAGGAATTGACATACATAGTTGCAGAGAAAATATGAGAAAAGAGAAGCAGAAGAGAAAGAATGGAAGAATTCTCATTAACCAAATGAATGAATGATAATTTACACATGATATACTCTGTATAACTCAACTAATGTGACTTGGAGGAGAAGAAAATGCCCCATAGTTGTGGTCTAGAGTGATTTGGACACACACCAACAATTACAGGAGTAAAGTGGAACCTAGTGTAGTCTCTCAAACAGTTACGTGAGTGAACTCCCACCTAGTCTAAGTTAACTAGTCTCTTAGTCTTCAGTTAACTGACTGAAACATAGTGAAGTGAGGAGGAGATCAGGGAATAATGAGTAATGTGGTAGTTTGGTGACGATACCAAGGACAATGCACATTAGCTAGTGATGATCACAATGCTGCATAGTGATAATCCTAATGTGGCATCTAGACTCCACTCAACTGATCAAACTAAAGTGTGAACTAAAAAGAATATTCTCCTCGAGGAATATTATTCCTAAAATATAGGAGACTAAATAATGACTAATAAACATAGGGAAAATTATCCAGGTGGATATCGGTGGCCACCCACCTTTTCCAACTAGCTCAAAACACTTTTCGGGCAATTTTGGTAATTTACTATTTTTAGCAGTTTTTAACTTTCAGGGCCATTTTGAGGGCCTAGATGAAGGTTTTTCAGGATCGAGCTTCTCAATGATAATCGAAGGATTTGATTAATCCCCCAAAATCAATTGCCTTGAAGATACCTTTCCAACGATCTATCGTGCGCCACAAACGAAGATCGTATGCCAAAGTTACGCCCTCAGGAAGTTGATACACCAGATTAACCAAAATGGGGTCCACAAAACTATTGGATTTTCATCTTCCGGGGTTATGGTTTTGGATTTTATTTATGATAAAAAGGCCTTTGGAGACTCATTGTAAAATTATCTTCTTACGAATGCGAGTAGTGGACACATCTCTTCTCAGAGATAAGATGCCACCATTCTAGCGAGTCTTTCACTCTGTATTTTTATAGTCTTTGTACATTTTCGCTCATTAATAGAAAATTGTGTATTACTGTATCTCTGATTTTATGGTTGCATCTCTGCTACATTTCTATTATATTATTGGATATCTGAGATATATCTGTACATTTATTTATTATATCTCCACTCTCATTTCGTGCCGAAAATAATTTAGATCAATGGTATCAGAGCAGGCCGCTCTTGACGTTTTTCAGTCCATGTCCCTGACGAGGTCCGATTATAGAAATTTGGGTCTCGAGCTTGTGTCTCTTGAATACCATTGCTCTCGCACGTCCAATAAACCCTCCATGGAGGAAGAAAAGAAAAATGACAGAGAAAATGATTCTATTAATTTGTTGCTTGAGCAAGCTCTCACGTGACAGAGGGGAAAAATGATGGAGAATTTTTCCCACATCCTTCAATGCATGCCAATAACAACATGAGCTTATTCATCAAGCGACCACTTTGGAAGTAACCTCACCTTTCAAGGTATAAGTTAATTTTGATATTCCCATATTTTAAGGATAGATAGATGTGGATGCCTTAGAAATGGTTAAATCTAGTAGAAGGTTATTTCTCTTTTCATAATTTCTCTGAAAGGGAAAATATCACCTTCACACTACTTAAGGATCTCCCCCATGTCAAACATTGGTGGGAAAGTTACTAGGAGCAAATTTCCACAGACGAGTCTAGAATATATGGGGCTGAGCCCACTTGTTTTTTTTTGGATGTGGTAAAGGAACATTATTACCCTTTTGGCAACTATTAGGACTAGTGCATGAGATGGACCAAACTGCAGAAAGAAAGGGGCCAAGAAGTTTCAGATTTCACCAATACTTTCCATACCTTGCGCACCAAACTAGGTCAAAGAATCTGAATGGAATTTGGTTCTAAAATACCATGGGGCTCTACACATATACATCCAAACTAGAATGGATTTTCTGGACATATCATCACTCGGTTTTTCTTATTGATATTTTGTTAAAATCGAGTAGAAGTTTAAGCACCAGAACAAATGGAAGTTCTGGTCTGCAAATCTGCAACAACCAAAGTATGATAAAGATGTCCCTAACAAACAACTTTCTGAAAAATAGTCCAAGCCACAGGAAAAGAAGGGTCATAGAAAGATGAAGGACAATAGAAAATGGTGTGATTTCCACAAAATCCCCTGGCACAACACCGATGAATGTCGCTCAAAATAGTCATTGGCGGTCGAGATAAAAGACAATGAGTTGAACCCTGATTCAAAATTTGATTCTAAAAATATTGATAGTAGACAGATCATCGATGCAAACCCCACTGCTATTGTCGTGACTGCCACAATTCAACCAAAAGAACCAACATATTCTGAAAAGGAGGAGCACCTTTTTCATTCACATATGTGGGTGAAGGGGACCCCAATACATTTTATTGTTGATAGAAAAAGCCAGAAGAACCTCATCTCAGCAGAGGTGATCAAACAGTTGGGATTGCCAATAACACCACACCCGCAGCCATACAACATCGGGTGGCTTCGCCAGGGATGATATCTTCATGTTAGCCAACTGTGTTAATTGTCATACGACATCCAACCCATCAAGGACGAGGTATTATGTGATGTTTCCCCTCTGGATTTATGTGATGTTCTCTTGGTCCAACCATATATGTGGAAGTGCCATGTTATTTATGAGTCTCAACCCCGTAGTGTCATTTTTAATTTGGGGAGTCATATCTACAGGATACTAGAGGTAATTCTAACTATTGTACCAACTAAATAGTGCCGCAAGGTAGCATCTCATACTACAAAATTCAACTTCTTCACAGTCTGTTTAAAGTGTGAATAGAAGAACACCACATCAATCTCATTCCAAGCACCTTATATCCAACTAAAGCAGATTGACAAGATTGCAACAAAGTGTGAAGATTCCTTCTGCACATAGGAATATCATGTAGCAAGACTCGTTAAAAAGTTCCAATCCTTCCATCCACAAGTTCATGACAACTTTCAACAAGCTAAGCAACACAACTTCTCCAATAAGGCAAACAACTCATCAAGATGTAGATTCAACAAACGCTATTCCCTCTCCCCCAGGCACTCAATGCAATAGATACCATTTATTCGTTAAGAGGGAGGATTTATCTATGTGGATATGGGTGGCCACCCACCTTTTCCAACTGGCTCAAAATAATTTTTTGGCAATTTTTGTAATTTACTATTTTTAGTATTTTTTAACTTCCGGGGCCATTTTGAGGGCCTAAATGAAGGTTTTTCAGGATCGATTTTCTCAATGAAAACCAAAGGCTCTGATTGATCACCCAAAATGAATCTCCTCGACGATAACTTTCCAATGAGCTATCATATGCCCCAAACAAAGGTGGTATTCCAAAGTTATGCCCCCGAGAAGTTGATACACCAAACTACGCAAAACAGGGTCCACAAAACTATTGGATTTTCATCTTCCGAGTTTAGGGTTTTGGATTTTATTTATGATAAAAATTCCTATGGAGCCTCATTGTAAAATCATCTTCTTGTGAATGTGAGTAGTGGACACATCTCTTCTCAGAGATATGCTGCCACATTTCCGCTCATTAATATAAAAATGTGTATTACTATATCTCTTTGTTTATGGTTTCATATCTGATACATTTCTATTATATTATTGTATATCCAAGATATCTTTGTACAATGATTTATTATATCTCCACTCTCCTTTTGTGTTGAAAATAATCCGTATCATAAAACCTTAGGAGAAATAAATCCTAGGTGTGTGTGAAGTATCTCCAACAATCCATCCACTCATCCCAACCCCTTCTCATGTGTTCCTGCGATGTTGGATTTCATCAGCAACTAGTACGTTCATTGTGAGAATTTATTATTTTCTTTGGTTTCCTTCCTAGATTTTCTAGCATGTGTTGTTTGTTTTCTTAGTGGACCTTAGGGTTGAGTCAATATCTATGGTTTCAGTTCCTGGGAATACCAACGAAGGAATCCATTTTATAGGGATTCCATTTGTTTCTCCTTTGGCAAGACACGTTGGTCCACCTTACATTGCCACTTTGACTTTTCCTGGTCTCACGATTGGGTTACCAGTTTGGTTATTTTCCACTATGGTGAATTTCAATGATTTTGATGCTTCGTATGTAAACAATCCACCCTGGGATCCTCAACCTCATGTCGATCCTCTTCCTTCTTCTCCCTTAGTGTCTCCCTTCTCGTTCTTCCTCTTATCCTAGTGAAATATATATAGCTAGTGACCAAGTGGATAAGAAGAAGAAGAAATGAAGGAGTAAGAAGAATAAAACTAAGAGAGAGGAAAATATTCCAACCACTGCAAGACATGTTGGAAGCAACCAACCAACTTCTGGGCATCATGCTAGGAGTGTTGATGATGTCGTCAAGTCTAAAAAGAAAAATCGCAAACCAAAATTCCCTTGTAGGAATTTTAAGGGTGATCACCTTCTCAAGGATTTCCCTGGTATTGCCAAGGTCATAGAAGTGTGGTTTCATGTTTCTTCTCAATCCATGTCATCAGTCACTGCAGATCATATTGGTGACAACCCATCAATTAGTAATCCGGTTGGAAATAAGAAGGGTAAAGTCAAATTTCCTTACTTGTTATGTAAGGAGATGCACCACACCTACCTTTATCCCCGCATGTATGAAGCTTCATATTTGCTGAAAAAGATTGCTAATGTTAAACAACAACTTCCAACATGTTACCGTAAACTCTCTCCCAATCCGCCATTAGTTGATGAACTAGGCAATCTGGTTCCTTCCTCTATTAGTCTGGTTAATCAAGTGGTCAATTTGGTTTCATCCTTTGTTGGACCAGTTGATAAACGGTCGATATGATTCTGTCATTGGTTAGTCCCACTCTTCCACAGAAGAGTGAAACCCCAATGATCGATCTGAGTACCTCCTCGGTTGATCTGGTCCATCAAGTGGTCAATTCGATATCCCCATCAGTCGATCCCACTCCTCCTTTGAAGAGTGAGGATGTCTCTTAGTTATTTCTTGTCACTTTAGATTCTTCTGGACAAGGGGTAATTCCACCCATTCCAATGGCACCCCCTCCAATCAATGCAATTACCATTGATTGGAATTCTCTAACAGAACCACGTCTTCCTTCTTACGCAAATTTCCAAATTGCTATAAAAGTTTGTGGTAGGCATATTCCTAACACTATAATAGATGAAGGAGCCTCTGTTAGAATCCTATCATTGAATGGTTGGAAATCTCTTGGTTCACCTCAGCTTGTGTTGGTGACTCGGAATCTGTCGGATTTTAACAAAAGGGTTAGTCAACCTTTAGGGATCCTTCCTTAGTTTCCTGTTACTTTTGGGGAAAAAATGGTCTACATTGATGTGATGTTAGTCCATGACCCCTTGGACGTTAATTTTCTCCTCGAGAGAGACTATGTTTACACCATAAAATATTTTGGGTCCACACTCTTCAGAGTGATGTGTTTTCCTCATAATGGACACATAGTGACAATTGATCAACTTTCATTCATTGGACCTCATATAATGGTCAACCATTAGTCTTCCCTTAATGGTACATATATGCCAATGTCATCTTCCATGCCGTAGTTCAATTATGTGGCAACCTATCCCATGCATTCAATTCTGAATGAGAAGGAATATCTCCCTTCTTCTGAATTAGATCTAGTAGTTAATATGGTGATCTCTTCGATAGGTATTTTAGAGCCTGAAATCCCTACCCCTATCACGCCCCTCGACATGTATTCCTTCTAGATTGTTGTTCTTTCATCTCGCGAAGATCTCTTGGAAACCATGATCGAGGTTTTTCCCTTGACATGTATTCCTTTCAGAGTATTGTCCTCTTGGAAGTCATGATCAAGATGAAAACAAAAAGAATGGTTCCCATTTCTATGTCAATCGCATTAAAAAATGAAATATTCGACTGGGGATCCAACCCAACAACAAGCATAGTTCTTTTCTTGTGCCAATCTTGTTAAAAAATGAAACATAACCTTATGAGCATCTTTCTTTTCCTATGTCAAGCTCGTTAAAAAATGAAACAACTATCTTCCCCATTGAGTCGAGTCTTCCATTACAACTCGTAGTCGAACCTTCAGTCCATCCACCTTGGTCAGTTGATCCTTTTTCTTCCTCCTTCTATGGTGAACATTTTTCCTATTAGTAACTAGAGGTCTATTGGGTACATAAATCGAGGATAGAAGAAGAAGCAGTGGATGAACCGAAGCTTGTGGGGAATGTATCCAGCCTTTGATCACCTTTCTGGAGTTAATCCACTAGCTTCTCAAGCTGGGGTAAAATTACCAACCATCCACATTTGGACTTTGCATTGGGAAGTGTTGAGCACAATTAGGTTTCTAGTTTCAAGCTCGCAAAAAAAATGAAACCTATCCAAGCATAGTTTTACTTTGTTTCAAGCTTGTGTAAAAATGAAACCAATCACGAGTTTAGTCTTTGTTCTTTATCGTGCTCGTAAATACATGAGAATAGGTTACGGATCTTAGTATTTTTTCTTTCTCATTCTCATTAATACAAGAGAATAGGTTATCGAGTATACTTTTATCTCTTTTTTGGACTAATAAAAGCTATACAAAAAAGGAACTCTTTGGAGTCTCCTTTAAGCTCTTTTCAAACTCTCTAAACATGAAAATATTATCGAGTGAGATTGTTTCCTTTCACACTCATTAAAAGGTTGGAAAGGGAATCTTTTGAGTGATATTTTACCCATTTTTTTGCCTCGTTAGACTAATTACGAAAAATGACCTCATCATGGAGAACTCTTTAAGCTCTTTTCGAACTCGTTAAAAAATGAAAATATTGTCGAGAGATCTTGTTGTCTTTCACGCTCGTTAAAGTGAATTGGAAAGCACGTCTATTGAGCGGTAGTTTATCTCTTTTTCGGTCTCATTAGACTATTTATGAAAAAGGAACACCTTATCCATTATGGTTGGGAGAGTTCTCCTAGGTATTGTTTTATACTTTTTTGGACCCTAGAGAATAACGTTATGAAAAAGTTCATTGTCGAATCCTCTTTATCAAATCTTTTCAGAATCTCTAAAAATGAAAATAACATCGAGTCTACATTCTTTGGGCTCATTAAACTTTACATTGAAGGACCCACACATGGGACCAAACCCCTCCTTCTTCAGGTTCGTTAAAAATATGTCACGGGACTCATCGTAAGATGAGCTATATCGATCATTTGTTATCCTCCTCAAGATCATAAAAATAGAAAGAGGCACTCGCCAATCATGGTGGGGGATTTTTAGAGGGTTTTTCGATCTTGTTATCCTCATTATATGGAAGTCATTACTACTTCGATTCACCCTTAGAAAATTCACCAATTCTATCATTGTATATAACAGTTGAGTCATCCATTCTCTCTCATCAACCACCATTCCCATAATTGTGTCACGTTCTAATCATCGGTCCATGACCAATTATTATGGTATTCATCTAAGTTAATGATGTTGATTCAAGCCATTTGTCATG
Source organism: Picea sitchensis (assembly GCA_010110895.2). Lineage (NCBI taxonomy): Eukaryota > Viridiplantae > Streptophyta > Pinopsida > Pinales > Pinaceae > Picea > Picea sitchensis. The sequence goes on along the minus strand of SNQJ01S0012256.1, from coordinate 134,444 downwards.
CATACTTTTGTTACACGTCAAAATTACTCACTTCGACAATGTCTCATTATCATTATTGTAAGTGTTGCACTTTTGCTACAAGTGTTGCAAGTGTCACAAAAGTCCTATGTCCATATCGCATGTATCGTATCGTGGAAAACATCATAAGAACACTTGAGACATCCTCTAAAGACTTGTTAGAAGAAGAAATATATCATTTGGTGAAGTTTACAAGCTTTTACCTTGAGGAACTACCATCCTAAAAGTATTTTTGGAGATCAGCGCTCCCCCCCCACTTGCAAGGAGCGCTAGCGCTCCTTGTCCTCTTAGCAGTGAACACTACAACGCTCTATGGCCCACTTTGAGGGGCACCGATCTGTTGAGAAACTCTTGGGGATGAATCCCCCTTCTCTGTAAGGACAACTGAGAAATATCTGAGTCATTTTGGCTCGAATCCAAGTCCAAGGATGGATCTAAGGGGAGTTCCACAACTGAAGGAGTAATATCCTCAACTTATACCAAGAATATCTAAGGTGGTTAAGCCTCTTAAAATCCTATATAAGGAGGCATTCTCATGGTGAAAGAGAAGATAATAATCAGTGAAAAGTATTGTCATTTTGATCGTGGATCATTCAAGCAAGGTGTTGGATAAGGAGAACTTGGTGAGGTTGTTACATATGCATCTACACTTTGTAAGAACCTTATTTTGTTCTCATTAATATATGTGCTTGGCCTATTTCCTTCAAGTTTGTGGACATTGGAATGGACTTGTCTCTTTGGATAAATTTAGATTTAAACTAATCATGGTAGAATAGGAAGTATGCTTTGTCTTCATTTTTTTATTTGATTGCAGGACTCATTGAAGGACTTGGAGATCAAGCTCAACTTGGGCTGAGCAAGGAAAATTTTTGTAAAAAGGTACTCACACTTTCTTCCTCTTCTCTATTGACTAGTTTAGCTATTTTTAAAGGAAAGTCAGTGTTCAAAGTTAAAAGTTTTCTTTCTTGGTCATATGGGTCTATGGTCCAAGAGGATATTCACCTGTCCACAGGGGAACTTTTCCTTTAATAGAAATTGGTGACTCGACTTGGGATGTGATATTTATGAGCATTTTGTATATATTCAACAACCTCTCAATCCTCATGACCCTCCTGTTTCTGAGGCAGGACCATCCAGTCAAACTATTGATCTTCTTATCGAATGGGTCATCGATCCTACTGTCACATTGGCACAAGTCCACCTTAATGATGGAGTCATCACTTCTACTCACACAAGGCACTTCGACCATTACTCCCACTGTTACACCTTTTCACACTACATCTCCTCATCTTCCATAAGATCCTGTTGGAACATATTTATACCAGAGAATGCAGACCCTTTCCAGATAGACACAATCAATTGCGGGACATATCCTGACTAGGGATATACCACCATATAGTGGGCCTATCCCTCTCGGGGGAAAACCATCCTATAGCAGGCCTACCCCTCCTAGGGGACAACCACCTTTGCATGTTCCTTCTGGAGGAAAACCTCCCTTCTTTGGTCAAACCCCAGTTGTGAATCAACCTATGGTAGGGGGTAACCTTATTTTGTCGGAAACCCTTCACATTCTTGTGGAGTACTTTCAGGAGGTACGTTTAATCAACCCTACCCTAGGGCAGAATCATATCATAAATCACAAGGAGGAGTATCAAATCCTTTTCCTTTCAGACTATCTTATGGAAAACCTTATCCGGGTGTCCCAAATCCCACTTGGGGTCGTCAAGGAAAACAACCTTATCCTCCCCTAGTGTCGAATCTTTATCCTCCCCAAGGGGTTAATGTTTATCCTCCTCAGGGAAAAACTATTTACCCTCCTTAGGGGCAAACTATTTATCCCCCACAATGGAATCAAACGAATTATCCTCCTTAGCATCCACCAGGTTTCTCTCCTCTCATAAATGTTTCTCAACAATAATTGAATCCTACTTATCCTAGTAAACAACAACGTATGTGGGAGGTCGTACTAGATACAGTTACCTAGCTCAACTAGTCCATGGACCCACTGGTGTTCCCTTGACACACCAGTATCACCCTCAAGTTAACCGACAATTACCCTTCCTTGCTACTCTGGATCTCCCAAACTTGTCTCGGTTGACCATGATCCCATACTGCATTTTCCTTTTTGGCCAGTGATTCTTGCTAAATTACCTTCCAGCATCCCAAAGTTTGACGATAAACCTGGAGAAGACTCGAACAACCATGTGATGGCATTCCATTTATGGTGTTCATCAAACTCATTAATGGATGATTCTATACATTTACGTCTCTTCCAATGCATACTTACGGGCTCAGCAGCCAAGTGGTACATTTAACTTCCGTGTGGTTCTTTCCAAGATTTCAACTCCCTCACCCTGGCCTTTCTCATGCATTTTCAATTACCCATCCGTTATGAGACGGGTACTAAAATTTTAACCTCCCTTTGTCAAACCAACTACGTACATATCTCTGATCACATTCATGAGTGGAGACGACAATGAAGGTTGATTAAAGCGATCATTCCTGACTAGTTATTGGAAGAATGGTTTAATAAATATCTTTTACCCTTGATTTCTCATGACATCTCCATGGGCGGCGTAGTCACTGAGGAAGAAGCCATTGCTCGAGCTCAATACTTAAATTTGGTTTATTCACAATCTGGTACTTTGTACGAGATGATTCCAAATTCTACCAGTGCCACTACTGATCCATCCAAACCTTCGTCCATTACACATGCAGATGGATTTATCAGTATCTTCAAAACCCAATCTGCATCGTAGTTGACCAGAATAGTTAATCGATCTGTTTCAGTGCCAGATCCCGGTTCGACCTCACTCTCCTCTACCTCCCTCCAAACTCAAGTATCTGAGGTGAATGTAGTTCAATATGCCCCTTCACAACAATCCAAAGGTAAGAAGAAAAGAAATAATAAACCCAAAAAGAATAATAATAATGAACAACCCAAAACCCAAACTCCACCTCTTTCTAATGAAAAGAAACCACAACGAAAGCCAAAATTCCCATGTCTTATTTTTCGTGACGATAATTACACCTGAGACTGTCCACATCGCG
>SNQJ01S0012256.1:34842-118040 GCA_010110895.2 Picea sitchensis | reverse complement strand
CTCACATTTAATTACTTTCTTTTTCATGAATATTAATAATAATTCATGTGCACTTGGTATTTTGGCCTTCATGTAATATATCCCTCCTCCACATTGACTAGGGATTGTGACACAGGTTATTCCATGGTTTCAAGGTGTATGAGACACTTATATGGCACTTTACGATATTTAGGGTGAGGTACCTAGGTGTGAAAATTTCATGTGTAACAGAATGCCCCCTAAAGTGTGAGGTCAGAAGAGAAAATGATGGCCAAAACACTTTACAAATATTTAAAGAAAGGGTGTGGAATCAGAGAACCTGGTAGAAGATGAAAACAACCATCAAACAAATGTTATGACATGTTTCAAAACCAAAGGCAGACATACCTATGCTTGAGTGATAGAGACTTTCAAGGTATGACTGCCATAAAATATACTGCGGATCCATAATTATATTGACAAAAAGGTATATCCATTGAAGATACACTTTGGATCTATACTCCCATGACCTGAACTAATCATAGCCACGAAGAATACACAGTGGATCAACGAGATGACAAGACATAGCCACGACCAATAAAAAGTGGATCTATGTGACAGTATATGTGTCAATGTTCAAGAGAAACTCTGTCTCAACCTGGGTAAAGTACATATTAGAGTGATCACTCAACATCGGGTCTTCTTACTGATCCCGATCTAGTACGAATCAAACCATGTGAATAGATGTCCTGATGTCGAACATGGCATAAACCACTTGATTACCAGTCAATGATGTAAACCGTTAACAAGCGCAAGGGAGGTCACCATTGATGTCAATGATTCCCAAGGTAATCTAGTACATGCCAACAAATGTGAATGGATGAGATGAAGTCGAACATCCATGGAATCATCCAATTAGAGCTCAATGATATAAACCCACTGTCGAATGTGAGGAGGCCTACCATTGAGGCATGCAGGTCCCAAAGTACTAACTAGTTTCTAAGTCTAGTTCCTGGATAATGTGTTGAAGTCGACATGAATAGACTCATCGAAGGAGGGCCTTGATGTATCCCCAATCAATGACATGAAAAAGACATAGAGATGTAATTAGTAGATCAAATGAACATGGACTGACACGGGTATTGAGGCAAGATATTTTTGATGGCTGACTCTCGAAGCAGATACTTCCCTTGAACACTGAGGCACAACTACATAAACATGACATGGACCAAAACACGATGATGTAATGGATACTATGAATTTCGTCGGGTGACCCAAAGGACTAAGAAAAACTCAGAGGATTGGTTCAATGGATTAATATGTGCGCAAAGACAAAGTGTCGTGTTCAAGGGTGACTCTAAGAGTTACTAGTAACGTTCTCAAAAACTGCTTGGCTTGCTTCCTTCAATTTTTCCCCCATCCAGATAGACGAGTACCTCTTTTTAATTTAACAAGCTCGAGGAGGGTAACACATGCTCGATATAACTCACCTTCGGTAAGTTCCTCTTAATTTGTTTAATGAACTGGAAGAAGTAAGAGTTCGGTCCCATATGGGTCGTTCGGTGTATAATTGTTTAATGAGTCCAGAGAAGGTAAACTCGGTGGTTTTTCATATTTAGAGAGTCTGAAAACAACTTAAAGGTGACTCCAATGTTGTCCTTTTTCGTAATGTTAGTCTCGCGAGGCCTAAAAAGAGATAAATTATACTCAAAAGATGGCCTTTCAAATCTTTTAACGAGTGGGAAAGGTAGCGGGAATGCGAGCATCTGTTGTGCATAAATCTAACTGATCAACAATGACAATTTTTTCTTGATTAGGAAATTGTACACATCGAAAGACCGACGAGGAAATGGAAATCATAGCATAAAACAAACTTCTTCCAAGTAACAAGTTGTAATCGAGGGGAGCATCGACCACCTCGACATCAACAGTAACAGTTTTGCCACCCAATTGGATGGGCAGGGACTGTAAAATCCCATGGGGATGAAAACATCTCCCATCGAAGGTGCGTAACATCATTGGGGATTTGTTGAGTGTGGGTGATTTTAAACCTTTCCAACATGATAAAGACATGACACAAGTTGAGGCTCCCTCATCTAGAATAGTTCGGTGGATTTGTTGATTGTGAACAACAACATCAACTTGAAAAGCAAGTTGATGGGAGAGTGGAGACACATAATTTTCCAGGTTAAACATGATATGGTTGGACGACTCAGGATCAACAGTGCCAATAGAAGCCAAGAGCATTCTACGTTGACTGGGTCAATGTTGTAGAAATTCTAACTCAGACATAGCACAACATGCTTGAGCCAAATCTTCAACAATGTTGTAGTTCTGGGTGACACATGAGATAGGATTAAAGGTATCTTTGTGGATAGATCTCTTAGGAGGGTGTAATATAGAGTCGAATGTGGGTTTCTCAATCTGAAGTGGTCCAGATGGAGGATTAACAGATGGAAGACTAACGGAGGACGATGATGGATCCGGTAAAGTACTGGTACCATTAGTGTCTTTTCCTTTTTCAGGGTTACTCGGTGTGTCATATGTCTTAGAGAGAGTGGTCAAATTAATCCCATTAAACATATAAATATGTGCACTCAATGAGGCCTCATCATGAGGATGGTTGGAACTGCCCCCAGGAGAGGGCGTTTGAGCAACCATGGATTGTTGTTGTGGAAAAGGGTGAGTAAGCAAAACGAGTTGTGAATTTCCTTGGAAAAGTTTGGCCACTTCATTGCGATGTGGACAGTTTCGAGTGTAGTGATTGTCACCACAAATGATACATGGGAATTTTAGTTTCCGTTGTGGTTGCTTTTTAGTAGCAGGTGTTTGAGTTTGATTTTTTGGTTGTTCGTCATTATTTTTTTATTTATTCTTTGTCTTAGATGACTTAGTTGGATCAATATTAGCTCGAGCAACATTCAAAAGCAAATCATACAAGTACCAGATTATGAATAAACCAAATCTAAGTATTGAGTCCGAGCAATGGATTCTTCCTCAGTGCCTGCGCCACCCATAGCGACATCGCGAGTGATCGGGGGTAAAAGTGATTTAGTAAACCATTTCGCCAATAATATGTCAGGAATGATTACCTTGATCATCCTTCATCGTCATCTCCACTCATGAATATGGTCAGAGATATGCATGGAGTCAGTTTGACGAAGGGGGGTCAAGAGTTCAATACCCATCTCGTAGCGAATAGGTAGTTGAAGGTGCGTGAGGAAAGACATGTCAAGGGAATTGAAATTATGAAAAGAAGAACGTGGTAGTTCAATATACCACTTTGCTGCCGAGCATGTAAGTGTTCACTGGAAAAGACACAAACATACAGAATCATCCATGAGGGAATTTGATGAACACCACAAATCGAAATTCATCACATGGTTGTTTGGATCTTCACCGGATTTTCGGTCAAATTTCGGAATATCAGAAGGAAGTTTAGCTGGAATGACTGGCCAAACCGGTGAATGAAAAATAGGATCATTAGTTAACCGAGACAAGTCTGGGAGATCTAGAGTCACAAGGAAAGGTAACTGTCGGTTAATTTGCAGATGATACTGGTGCGACATAGGAACACCAGTAGGACCATAAACTGGGTTAGGTGGATAGTTGTAACCAGTATGTCCTCCTACATATGGTTGTTTCTGGATAGGATAAGAAGGATTTGATGATGGATGAGAAACATTTACATAACCCGGTGGGTTCTGAGCATTATAGGCCGGGTGATTTTCTTGTCCATAAGGAGGATAAACATTTTTCCCTTGAGGATGGTAAGGAGTAGATCCCGGAGGTGGATACACATTAGACCCATGAGGAGGATAAGGCTGTGGTCCCGAAGAACTCCAGGTGGTTTTTGGGATGCCGCCCAGATAAGGTTGTCCATAAGAAGTTCTGGAAGGAACAGGATTTGATACTCCTGCTAGTGGGTTATGATATGAGTGCCCCCCAACATGGGGTTGAATAAAATTTCCTCTTGAAGATACTCCCCAGGATTGTGAAGGGTTTCCAACAAACGAAGGTTTCCCCCCTGCCAGTGGTGGATTAATGACCGGGGTATGAATGGAAAATGGAAGTTTCCCTCTAGGAGGAGCATGAAAAGGGGGTTTCCCCCTAGGAGGGGTAGGCCCACCATAGAATGGTAGTCCTCTAGGAGGGAAAGATTCGTTATATGGTGGTTTCCCTCCAGTCAGATGTGTTTGGCTAGCAGGGGTCTGCATTCTCAGGTGAAAAGATGTCCCATTAAGATCGTGTGGAACATGTGGAGCTGTAGAGTAAAAGATGGTAACAACGGGGGTAGAGATTGAAGTGCCTTGGAGATGAGTAGAGGTGATGAGTCCAGCATTAGGATGGATTTGTGCTAATGTAATAGTAGGGTTAATGACCTGATCGACTGGGTTATTCATGGTTTGACCGGATGGTCTTGTTTCACCAGGAGGGTCAAGAGGATGAAAGGGTTGTCGAAAGGATTCGAAATTCTCATAGAGATCGCGTCCCAATGAATTCCTCCATACAAAATGAGCAGGGGTGGGGTTTTTATCTACTGTGGTGCTAGGATGAACATGAGTCCTATACTCATCACCAAAGGTTGGTTCTGTGGATCCCATATATGTTTCAACAAAATTTATTTGCTGTAATCGTGGGACCTCTTCGTCTATGACGTTCCCAAGGGAGTCTAAACGAAGCAAAATTGGTTCGAGAGGGGTTACCGACACAGATGTAGTGTGAGGAGTGGGATTTTCAACCGTAACCAAAGCACCTTCTGAGTTATCTAACAGAGGAGCAATAAAACTTCCAGCACCAGATTGATTTTCTACCTCTCTACGGTAGTTGTCTTCTGGAGGGTTAGGAGGTAAGGGTTGATAGCCTTCCAGAGGCATCCTTTGCATCCTATGTGATCGACGAATACCTTTATCGTCTACAGGCTCAATTTTGGAGAATAATAGAAATACTAAAAATCTAGGGCCAACTAACAAAAAGAAACAACATATGCTAATAAAATCGAGGAATCAACCAAGCAAACAAAACTTCTCTTGATGATCGTACTAGTTGGTGATGAAATCCAATGTCGCGTGATCAAGTCAAGAAGGCGATAGGATATGGTGGAATAGTTACAATAGCAACCTACTTAACGGCTTTCACCTTGGTGCAAGATTCCACGCAGTAATTGTGGATTTACCCTCCAAGGAGTCCGAGTGAATTTGACCAATGTTTGTTCCAGGTATAGTGAGACTTCCCTTCACCATCACCTTGTGTAAGTACCTAAGATTATGGCAGCTAAAGACACCAATTCACAGTTAGTCCCTGGGCGGGCATAGTCGACAGTCCGATCCAAACGTATGGGTAGGATAACATGTCCGAAATCAACTCGAGAGGCTCCCACACATAATAGTGGGTATACCTTCAAGTGACCCCAATATACGATCCGACCACTACAAACAACTGAACCATGGAGGGATAATCTCTGTAATTCACCCGAATGCGACCTCGTACGTAACCCTTGTGTGAAAGGGGGATCCCAGAAAACCTATACGAAAATTGTATTTGACTCTCCCTAGCTTACGATGCTAATGTTTGTTTTGAAAATTTTTGAGAGTTGTACTCATAGCCTAATCCAAAGTGCTAATCCTAGTCTAATGTTGGTGGAAGATCCTAAAAATAAGAAATGTTCTAGATAATTTTTAAATTAGCGTTTGTTTTACAACTGTTCTTTACTCAAAGGGTGTATTAAAGTGAAACTGACGGAATGATGACTCAATTCCCAAAACATGCATAAAATATGATAAGCAAATGTTTCTTTTCAATGAATGCCTATTTAAGGGAAAGAGAAAGAGGTGATTTCACTATCAAACACTAATATGGAATGTCCTCAATCAATTTGTTCTCAATCAAATCCAATGTAATGCTAAAACATTTCAGAAATGCTTTCTAATATGCAAACCAATCACTAAGATGTATATGTGTTGTTTGTATGTGAATGATGATTAATTCAATGCAAAACTTCTCCTCCCAACTAGCAAGGAGATTTAGACAAGCATAAGCAAATTTCACACAAACAACACACCCTCTTGCTATGATTGAAACAAGAAGCAAAAAGAAAATCAAACAATTCACACAAAAGAGAGATGCTTAAGAAAAATGACCTCAAAGAACCAAATGATATGATTCACAGATTTCTGATGTCCTTTACCTCAGTTTTCACTCAATCGGATAAGATAGGAAAACGAAAAATTCCCTCCAAATTGTAAAGGACGAATTGCAAAGTAAGGAAAAATGTCAAAAAATCCAAACAAAAGAGGATGAATCCTTATAAAACAGGGTACTAAAGGCCAATACCAAGATGGACTAAAAGTATGAGGCCTTGAGAAAATGTACAAAGCAGAAACTGAATCCAAAAAATTGAAAAACTAGAAGATTTTCCACAAAAAATGGGAGCGCTCTGGTGTAATGGGCACCAGAGTGTTATAATGCTCTATGTAAGACCTTTAGGGAGCACTGGCACTCTGATAACAAGGCAGGGGAGCGCCCTACTTCAAAAAGCTCAGGAAAAATTCCAGAAACTCAAAAATTCAAGAAAATCCAGCCAATCAGGGTGATCATGATGACACAAAGAGGCAATCGAACCATTCTAAGAATACAAAATTCAATGGAGAAGATCAAATGAGTGGGAAAATGGCCAAGACAATATCTGGGAAAGTAAACACAAATAATATTTCCTCCCCAGTGGAGTCACCAATTTCTATTGTAGGAATATCTCCTCTTGAGAGCTAGACCCTTAACTCTAAGACAGAAGGTGCTTAACATGGACACTGACTTCCTTTTAGATCTAATAAAGCTGATGAACAAAAAAAGAAGGAGGAAGGTCTGTACCTTATGAACGTCATTTTTCCCTACAAGGTCTAGGATGAGCTTTGATCTTGAGCTCCTTGGTAGGTCCTGCAAGACAAACAAAAGTACAAAAGACTTCATACTCTACTGAGATTAGCTATAACATAGATCCATCTACTGCAGACAAACTTATATGAAACAAGTACAAGTGTGAAAGAAGCAGGCCAAGCATTGATTGTATTAATGAGAACAACAATGAAGAATACTTACAACCATATATGTGAGTGCAACAACTTCATCAAGCTCTCCTTGTCCAACCCTTGTTCAAAAGCTCCACGATCAGAATGACAAGACTTTCACTGATTATTCTCCTCCACTTCTCATGAGATCATAAGTTTGGTATCTCTAAACTCCTCTCTCTCTCTCCTCCATGGAAACCCCTCATTATATAGGATTTGGAGGCTTAACCACCATGGAGAGGATCTCTCATCAGATCCACTAAGAAATGGATCTCTAAGATATTTAGGGAGAAAATATCTCTTAAGGAATTTGGGGAGGAAATATCTCTCAAGGATTTTAAGGAGGAAATATTTCAACCATCCATGAGATCCTCCACCTTCCCTAAAAAATAGGAAACTAAATGTGAGGCGGATTCTCACACTTAATTACTTTCTTTTTCATGAATATTAATAATAATTCATGTGCACTTGGTATTTTGGTCTTCATGTCATATATCCCTCCTCCACATTGACTAGGGATTGTGACATAGGTTATTCCATGGTGTCAAGGTGTATGAGACACTTATATAACACTTTACGACACTTAGAGTGAGGTACCTAGGTGTGAAAATTTCATGTGTAACATGGGGTATGAAATGGAGTGCTAATATAAGAAAGGATAGAATGGAATAAGGTAGATCATAGGATTTAAAAAATGTAAGATAAATGTATATCTAGAATTTCTCATAATTTGTTCTAATTCTTTTACACATTTCACAATTCCCATAGCAACATAGCTTAAATGTCATTACCTCTGGTTTATTTGTAACCATGATTTTGATCTCCTTTTTTTTAGTTGAAGCTAGAGGAGGAGCTATGAACCAAATTTGACTCTGATGCTCATTGTTTTCTTTGTTGAATAAATAAATGTTTCTTATTATTGGAAATCCTGAAACTGCTAATGATTGGTCTGGAAATTTTGGAACTGCTAATGATTGGTCTAGAAATTCTGGAACCACTGATGGCTGGTCTGGAAATTATGCAACTATTAATGATTGATTTGAAACTTCAAAATTCTTGATGATGAATTTCATGACAGAGTATCTTTGATATAAAGATTATCTTTGGGAAACTATTGGATTAGGATAAAATCAAGGGTCACCATTACATGTCAGAACAATTTCATGGGTTGTTGATATAACTCAATTAGGGGCCAAAAACCATTGGCTCGAATGATATCAATAGTTCACATTGCATGAGAGGATCATCAAGTCAAAATTTTATAGCACAGATGATCATCACCAACTACAAGGTGCCTAGGTGGATTCTAAATCATGCTTGAATGTGTGTGAGCAATGCGAATTAGAGAGAAATGTGTCTCTGTAAGACACAACTTACAAATTTGAATGAAACTACAAAGTGATTTAGATGATCTATTTGAAATCAATTGAATATAAAATTAAAGTGGGATTGATATTGAATGATCAACATTTATTCCAAAGTGATAAATTGTCCAAGGCATTGTTCTAAAAACAACCAATACATGGATAGTATTTTCTTTTACTCTTTCAATCTTGCCCCACTAATATTTGCAAATAAGGATAAGCAAAAAGATGAAAAGAAGGCTTGGGAACAATATTTGATTTGTATACATAATGTGTTGCAGGTTATAAGTAGAACCTACCTTGCCTTGCCTTGATAGTGTTTTGCATTTTCTTTTGTGTGTTGAGGGAAGTGTGAATAAGGTTTGGAGCATTATCATTGCACTTAGAGTGTGCTCAAGAAAGATTTACAAATTTTTGTTTGTATATGAGTAAGGTTTTCGATATAACTTAATCAAAGATGGATGATGATTAGATTAGATGAAATCAATAATCCATAGTGCACCAGTGAATTTTACAATTACAACCATTAGCTTAAGACCAATAATGATAAAACTTTTACCACTACAACTATTAGTGTGAAATTAGAGCCATTAGGTTAAGACCAGTCATGATAAAACTTTTACAATTACAACTATTTGTGTGAGTTAAATGATGATTCCAAGAAAAAAAATATCTTTCAAATAATGTAATGGAAAATATATTAATTTTTTTTATAATAATGAAAAAATATTAAATAAAATAATAATAATATAATTTTATTTTTTTTAAAGCCGACATCGAACACACATGGTCATTTTGAACATACCATCATTCATCCAGTTAATCCAACCAAAGTAAAAGTGAATTTTATGTATGTGAATCAGGTTACAATTGTGTAGTTAAAGAACCAGGTTGCCACTATAGACAAAGTGTATCCTTAAGAATATAATATAGGTAGACAACAGACTTCTGAATTGAACGAAAATTTAACAATGGACTGCCTGAGAACCTGCCATAAAAATAACTTAGGAGAGAAGATTGCTCCCATTTGAAAATGACTTTGCATCGTAAAGTCAAAAGTCAAGTAACAGAAAACTTCTCCCATTCAAAAATGACTTTGCATCGTAAAGTCAAAAGTCAAGTAAAAGAAAACTACTCCCATTCGAAAATGACTTTGCATCGTAAAGCCAAAAGTCAAGTAACATGTTTTCTGTCCAAAATCTTAGCAATTCAAAACTCTTATTAGTATTTCTTTGTCTTTATGTTGTTTTTGTAATTCACATTTCGCTCATTAATGTAAATTATGTATTACTGTATCTTTTTTTTATGGTTATATCTCTGTTATATTATTAGATATCTTATATATCTCTGTACATTTCTTTATTATATCTCCGCTCTCATTTATTGCCGAAAATAATTCGGATCATACCTATAATCAATAATTGTAAAAAGGATTACTAGAAGGTTTCATGTACTACAAGATTCCTTCTAGTATGAATTTTAACAATTATTGTTTTCAAACACTATACCACCTATCAATCATTATCATTCAATCAAACACTATAACACTATGTACTTCAATGTCTTCTAGAATTATTATTGAGTAATATTAGATAAATTCTAATATTTGGTTGGAATTGTTTGATTTTGTTGTAGGAATGGATAAATATTGTCAAACCCAAGATAGCTAAGAAGATTATGAAGATGCGTAGGCTATTGGAAGTTGAAGACATTAGGCACAAAGCAGTTTCGGGAAATATTGATTCTCTCTTTTGTAAATGTTATAAATAGTAAAGCAATCCCGAGGATCTCTCGATCCTCAAGATAGCTTAATTTACCCATATCATTATAATATATAAAGGGTAATGAATATTGAAAATGATCATCTAGAATTTTATCCAAACATTCATAATTTAGAATTGCTCTACGAAAGCAGTCTTTTGTAAATGTTGTACCAGTCATGGAATTAATAGAAGCTTTTGGCATTTTAACCATTTTTTCATACTGAGTTTCTAGTAGCAGTTCTTCTAAGGACCGAGGGCCCAGTCTGATTACTGTCTCAATTTGTAATTATATCAGTTTGATTTCCGTTCTGTTATTTAAATCTCTTTTGCAATAGTTAAGATAAATGCATGAGCGTGCTTTACTATAGTTTATTGCTTGACAGTTCCTCTAATTTTCCTATGCATTGTTCCTTTCAATTAGATTACAAGTGATGTTCCTTTCGATTAGATTACATTTGTTGTTTCTTTCAATTAGATTTCATTTGTTGTTTCTTTTGAATAGATTATATTTGTTGCTCCTTTCGATTAGATTACATTTGCTTTCCCCTTTCATAGATATAGTAATTCATTGTTTCCTTTCCAGCAAGTTGATTCATAGTTGATAAATCAATTCTGCAAGTATTTTCCTAGATTAGATTATTGCTTCTCAGTAGATGAATTCAACATATTAGTTAATTACTTTAATTCACAACATGTTATTAAGAAGATTTCAATTCTGTTAAGTAAGGTCTTAGTTTCATAATGAACATGTGAGGAAATTGATTGTTTATAAACTCAAATTTGTTTTAACTACACAATTTTTAGCCTCTACAACTATCTGCATAGACTTTGTTGATATTCTTGAAATAAAAGATGAATCCTTGGGTTGATAAAGTAATGTTAAACCTAGGGTATTTTTAGGACATCTTTAGAATCCCAACATCGGGGAAGACTTGCAGTCTGTCACGTGAAATCTCTCAAGGAGATCTCAAGCATACTTGGACTGGTACAGTTTGAATCCCGATGCATCTTGAATCATCTCGAGTCTAAGGAATAAATGTAGTGGACCCATGTACGTCATCAAGAACCTCTCATGCAAAATCCTCTTGACTGCAACAATCACTGAAGTTGAGAAACAGGTGATCAACAAATCATGAACATGTAGAACTAGGAGTGGAAGTGAGTCAATCGTCCTGAGCAAGTAAACATTTGGGTCTGAATTACAATGTACAAAGTTATGACAACATGTAGGAGTCCATCTTGGCATACCAAGCCCTCAGGGCCTGATTGAGGACTTAAAGAGACTTCTTCATTCGACAAACCAAAGTTGAATCTTGTATAAATCCATGGGGATGCTCCATATAGATCTCCTTTGAGAGATCACTATGAAGAAATGAATTCTTCACGTCCATATGATGGAATTCCCATCCCTTATTTGTCGCAATGGAAAGTGTCAAATGTATGGAATCCATCTTTGCTACTGGAGTGAAGGTATCATCATAGTTAATGCCATGCACCTGTTGAAAGCCTTTGGTAACTAGCCTAGCTTTGTATCTAATAACCTATCCATCCATTGTGTTCTTGGTCCTATAGACCCATCTGCACATGACAAGTTTCCTTCCTGAAGGAAGGGGAACCAGATCCCAAGTATGGTTCTCAAGGAGGGAGTTGTAATCCTACCGCATGGTGGATTCCCAAAAGGGATTTTCGGTATCCTCTCCATAAGATTTTGGATCTGAAGACTGAACCAAGAAAATATGATTGTGTGGCATTGGTTCAGTGGAAATTAGTGAAATAGGATCCTTCTCGAAATCAGATCGAGTCCTCTTAGTCTCAGTTAGATCCCCAACATACTGGAGAGTAGTCTTGGCCCACTTGGGCCTCTACTCTAGATCCACATCTACATATGGATCCATTGACTCTACATATGACTGTAATGACTCTGTATCCGGATCATCTAAATCCTATGAATCAAAACTCTCATTTGAAGAAAATTCGGCATGTGCATGCTCATCGTCTCTGACAGGTGGAGAAAAAAAGTGTCTACATGCAGATGTTGAGGTACATGCGAGACACTTTGTAAGAATTGGACACTATGCATGCAAGATGCCATCTCTTCTAGATATCTATTTTTCTGCTAAACAACTTCATTTTGTTTTGGAGTATAAGGAACCGTATGATGCAACTGAATTCTTTCCTCATGAAAAATATTTTGTATCTCATGGTTGACATACTTTCCCATGTTATCTGTTTGGAGGACTTTGATTTTTTTTCATGACTGTGTCTCAACAAGGGCTTTGAAATATTTGAGGTGTTGAAAGACCTCTGATTTTTTCCTGAGAAATAAAATCCATGTGAAGCATGAGAAATCATCAACGAAAAATGAGCACATACCTTGCTTTAATGATGGATGGATGAAAAAAAGAGCCCATGACGTTACTGTGGATCAGATCTAAAGGAGAGGAATCCTTATGGGTCTTTCCTTTGTCTAATTTCTCTTGAGGGTGTTTTCCAAGATCACACCCCTCACAAATTCCTTTGGAGAAGTGGATGTCGGGTAGAAAATCACCCATTCCTTGCTTTCTAATTTGTTGCATATATTTGAAATTTAAATTCCTAAACCTTTCATGCCATATCCTATTGCTTTCATCATCATTGGTAAGCAGTAATTCAGAATCTGGTTCAATAAATTCAAAAAATGTATCGAGTCTAGATTGATGATTTATCTCACCGGTAGCAACCCTGGAATTGGTTTGCATGCCATAGATATCCACTGCATCAGGTCTGAATATGAATCTCTTTATAGTGTCGTATTATTTTCATCTGATACATGGAGAGAATATTGACGGAAATTTTGGGAATGTGACGCACATTCTCCAAGCTTTCATTTGTGATTTAAATTCTTCCTTTGTCGGTGACCTAAACTGGAGAGTTGTCCTCCATTAGAATAGAAGGACCTTTTCATCCATCCAACGAAGAATATAATTATTTTTTGTCAGCCATGTGGTATGATGCACCTGAATCTACGATCCAGGCATTGAGAGAGGAGTTGATGGAAATCAAGGCATGGCTAGAATTGCCTTTCTTGGGATTATGATCTTCTGGCTTCTTCTTCTTGGAACCCTCGGGGATGTGATCTCCAAGGTTGTTTTTCTGAAGTATTTGGGTCATTATATCTATAATTTTATGCATACATGCGGATTCTGGATGGAATCCTTTATGGCAGTAAGTGAATTTCTCCCCTTTTCTTCCCTTTCCACCTTTGGATCCGGAGGCATTGTTGAAGGGTTTTGATTACCCTTCCTTCTTTGGATTTACATGTGTTTTCATTTTGGATTTGTCTTTAGATTTATGATATTGATGAATGCTTTCATGTTTCATAGTAAGTGCATGTGCCTTTGGGCCTTTGATTTTTCCCATATTAACGAGCTCATTCTGCTCTTGTGTCAGAGACTCGATAAAGGCCTCAAGAGAGGGCATCGTCCAAGTAGATCCAAAGGAAAATATAACTAAATGAAATGTGGATACAAACACTGAGTGTTATGGACCAATTTTTGAGAGAATGGTGAGAACCATTTGTTTCTCCTCCCTAGATTTATCAACCCTGCAAGCCTTGAGTTGCGACAACAAATCCTTATATTTGGTAAAGAAAACTTGGATATTGTCGAAGGTTTTTGGATCTAATGTGAGCAATTCCACCTCGATCATGTGTCCCCTCATCTCATACTATTTTCGAAAAATATCTTCCATGGTGGTCCAAGCTTCATTGGGGGTTTTACAAGAGGATATGTGAAAGGGGAGTTCCGGAGAAATGAGATTACAAATTGTTCCAAATGCTTCATCCATTCGATTCAGATACTTTTATTTTTATATGGATGATGTTGGTTTTGTCTTTGTGTTCATGGTTAACTGGTATAATCCTTTCCTCAAATATGCATTACCATATTCTCCTTCCATGCAAATAAATTATACGGTGTAAGAATGAATTCTTTTGGAAATTCCATTTTTTCGCTATTCTTAGTCTTTGGTACCTGCAAAAACAATTTGGTGTGTATTTTCCCTAGCAGTCTATCAGATCTGATGCCATGTAAATGTGTTGAAACTGCAAAAAATAGATCTATCTAGGAATTGACATACATAGTTGCAGAGAAAATATGAGAAAAGAGATGTAGAAGAGAAAGAATCGAAGAATTCTCATTAATCAAATGAATGAATGATAATTTACACATGATATGCTCTGTATAACTCAAATAATGCACATTGGAGGGGAAGAAAATGCCCCATAATTGTGGTCTAGAGTGATCTGGACACACACCAACAATTACGGGAGTAAAATACCATCTAGTGTAGTCTCTCAAATAGTTACGGGAGTGAACTCCCACCTAGTGTGAGTTAACTAGTCTCTTATCCTTTAGTTAACTCACTGAAACATAGTGAAGTGAGGAGGAGATCAGGGAATAATGACTAATGTGTCATTCTAGTGATGATACCAAGGACAATGTGCATTAGCTAGTGATGATCCCAATGTTGCATAGTGATAATCCTAATGTGGCATCTAGACTCCACTCAACTGATCAAACTAAAGTGTGAACTAAAGAGAATATTCTCCTCGAGGAATATTATTCCTAAACTATAAGAGAATGAATAATGACTAATAAACATAGGGAAAATGATCCAGGTGGATATTGGTGGCCACCCATCTTTTCCAACTAGCTCAAAACACTTTTCGGGCAATTTTGGTAATTTACTATTTTGAGTAGTTTTTAACTTTCAGGGCCATTTTGAGGGCCTAGATGAAGGTTTTTCAAGATTGATCTTCTCAATGATAGTTGAAGGAATTGATTAAGCCCACAAAATGAATCGCCTCAATGATACCTTTCCAACAATCTATCGTGCGCCCCAAATGAAGATCGTATGCCAAAGTTACTCCCTCGAGAAGTTGATACACAAAATTAACCAAAACAGGGTCCGCAAAACTATTAGTTTTTCATCTTCTGGGGTTAGGGTTTTGGATTTTATTTATGATAAAAAGGCCTTTGGAGCCTCATTGTAAAATAATCTTCTTATGAATGCGATTAGTGGACACATCTCTTCTCAGAGATAAGATGCCACCATTCTAGCGAATCTTTCACTCTGTATTTTTATAGTCTTTGTACATTTTCACTCATTAATAGAGAATTGTGTATTACTATATCTTTGTTTTTATGGTTGCATCTCTGCTACATTTCTATTATAATATTGGATATCTGAGATATATCTGTACATCTCTTTATCATATATCCACTCTCATTTCATGCCGAAAATAATCTGGATCAATGGTATCAGAGCAGGCTGCTCTTGATGTTTTTCAGTGCATGTCCCCGACGAGGTCCGATTATAGAAATTTGGGTCTCGAGCTTATTTCTCTTGAATACCATTTCTCTCACATGTTCAAGAAAACCTCCATGGCGGAAGAAAAGAAAAATGATAGCGAAAATGCTTCTATTAATCTGTTGCTTGAGCATGCTCTCACATGACAGAGGGTCGAAATGATGGAGAATTTTCCCACATCCTTCAACTCCTACCAATAAAAACATGAGATTATTCATCAACTGAACACTTTTAAAGTAACCTCACCTTTCAAGGTATAAGTTAATTTTGATATTCCCATATTTGAAGGATAGATAGATGTGGATGCCTTAAAAATGGTTAAATTTGCTAGAAGGTTATTTCTCTATTCATAATTTCTCTGAAAGGGAAAATATCACCTTCACACTCCTTAAGGATCTCCCCCATGTCAAAAATTGGTGGGAAACTTACTAGGAGAAAATTTCCACAGAGGAGTCTAGAATATATGGGGCCGAGAGCACTTGGGATTTTTTTGTGGATGCGGTAAAGGAACATTATTACCCTTTTGGAAACTATAAGGACTAGTGCATGAGATGGACCAAACTGCAGAAATAAAGGGGCCAAGAAGTTTCAAAGTTCACCGATACTTTTCATACCTTGTGCACCAAGATGGGTATCAAAGAATCTGAATGAAATTTGGTTCTAAAATACCATGGGGCTCTACACATATACATCCAAACTGAAATGGATTTTCTGGACATATCATCACTTGGTTCTTCTTATCGATATGTTGGTAAAATTGAGTAGAAGTTTAAGCACCAGAACAAATGGGAGTTCTGGTCTACAAATATGCAACAACCAAAGTATGATAAAGACATCCCTAACAAACAACATTCTGAAAACTAGTCCAAGTCACAGGAAAAGAAGGGTCATAGAAAGACGAAGGACAATAGAAAATGGTGTGATTTCCACAAAATCCCCTGGCACAACACCGATGAATATCGCTCAAAATAGTCATTGGTGGCCGAGATAAAAGAAAAGGAGTCGAACCTTGATTCAAAATTTGATTCTAAAAATATTGATAGTAGACAGATCATTGATGCAGACCCCACTGCTATTGTCGTGAACACAACAATTCAACCAAAAGAACCAACATATTTTGAAAAGGGGGAGCACATTTTTCATTCACATATGTGGGTGAAGGGGACCCCACTACATTTTATTGTTGATAGCAGAAGCCAGAAGAACCTCATCTCAACAGAGGTCATCAAACAGTTGGGATTGTCAACAACATCGGGTGGCTTCACCAGGGATGATATATTCATGTCAACCAATAGTGTTAATTGTCATACGACATCCAACCCTTCAAGGAAGAGGTATTATGTGATGTTTCCCTCCTAGATTTCTGTGATGTTCTCTTGGTCCAACCATATATGTGGAACTGCCATGTAATTTATGAGTCTCAACCCCGTAGTGTCATTTTTAATTTGGGGAGTCATCTCTGTAGGATACTAGAGGTAATTCTAACTATTGTACCACCTAAATAGTGCTGCAAGGTAGCATCTCATACTACAAAATTCAACTTCTTCACAGTCTGTTCAAAGCGTGAATAGAAGAACACCACATCAGCCTCATTCCAAGCACTTTCTATCCAACTGAAGGAGGTTAACAAGATTGCAAAAAAGTGTAAAGATTCCTTCTTCACACATGAATATCATGTAGAGAGACTAGTTAAAAAGTTTAAACCCTTCCATCGACAGGTTCGTGACAACCTTCAACAAGCTAAGAAACACAACTTCTCCAACAAGGCAAGCAATTCATCAAGATTCAGATTCAACAAACACTTTTCCCTCTCCCCCGGGCACTCAATGAAATAGATACCATTTATTCCTTAGGATGAGTGATTGAGCTATGTGGATATCAATGGCTACCCAACTTTTTCAACTGTCTCAAAACAATTTTCTCGCAATTTTCGTAATTTACTATTTTTAGTAGTTTTTAACTTCTGGGGCCATTTCTAGGGCCTAAATGAAGGTTTTTTAGGATCAATTTTCTCAATGAAAACCAAAGGCTCTTATTGATCCCCCAAAATCAATCTCCTTGATGATACCTTTCCAATGAGCTATCATATGCCCCAAACAGAGATTGTATGTCAAAATTACGCCCCCGAGAAGTTGATACACCAAACTACGCAAAACGGGGTCCACAAAACTGTTGGATTTTCATCTTCCGGGTTTAGGGTTTTGGATTTTATTTATGATAAAAATGTCTTTGGAGCCTCATTTTAAAATCATCTTCTTTTGAATGTGAGTAGTGGACACATCTCTTCTCAGAGATAAGCTGCCACCATTATAACAAGTCTTTCACTCTGTATTTTTATAGTCGTTGTACATTTTCGCTCATTAATAGAAAATTCATTGTGAGAATTTATTTTTTCTTTGGTTTCCTTCCAAGATTTTCTAGCGCGTGTTGTTTGTTTTCTTAGTGGACATTAGGGTTGAGTCAGTATCTATGGTCTCAGTTCTTGGGAATACCAATGAAGGAATTCATTTTCTAGGGATTCCATTTGTTTCTCCTTTGGCAGGACACGTTGGTCCACCTTACATCACCACTTTGACTTTTCCTGGTATCACGATTGGGTTACCAGTTTGGTTATTTTCCACTACGGTGAATTTCAATGATTTTGATGCTTCGTATGTAAACAATCCGCCCTAGGATCCTCAACCTCATGTCGATCATCTTCCTTCTTCTCCCTTAGTGTCTCCTTATCATTCTTCCTCTTATCCTAGTGAAATATGTACAACTAGTAACCAGGTGGATAAGAAGAAGAAGAAACAGAGGAGTAAGAAGAAGAAAACTAAGAGAGAGGAAAATATTCCAACCACTACAAGACATGTTGGAAGAAACCAACCAGCCTGTGGGCATCATGCCAGGAGTGTTGATGATGTCTTCAAGTCTAAAAAGAAAAATTGCAAGCCAAAATTTTCTTGTAGGAATTTTAAGGGTGATCACCTTCTCAAGGATTTCCCTGGTATTCCCAAGGTCGTAGAAGTGTGGTCTCATGTTTCTTCTCAATCTACGTCATCAGTCACTATAGGTCTTGTTGGTGACAACCCATCAACTAGTAATCTGGTTGGAAATAAGAAGGGTAAAGTCAAATTTCCTTACTTGTTATGTAAGGAGATGCACCGCACCTACCTTTATCCCCGCATGTATGAAGCTTCATATTTGTTGAAAAATATTGTTGATGTTCAACAACAAATTCCAACAGGTTACTGTAAACTCTCTCACAATCCAGCATTAGTTGATGAACTAGTCAATCTGGTTCCTTCCTCTATTAGTCTGGTTAATCAAGTGGTCAATTTGGTTTCATTCTCTGTTGGACCAGTTGAAAAAGGGTCGATCTGATTCTATCATTGGTCAGTCCCACTCTTCCACAAAAGAGTGAAACCTCAATGATCGATCTGAGTACCTCCTCAGTTGATTTGATCCATCAAGTGGTCGATTCAATATCCCCATCAGTCGATTCCAATGACACCCCCACCAAGCATTGCAATTACCATTGATTGGAATGCTCTAACAGAACCACGTCTTCCTTCTTATGCAAATTTCCAAATTGCTATAAAATTTTGTGGTAGGCATATTCCTAACACTATAATAGACGAAGGATCCTGTGTTAGAATCCTATCATTGAATTCTTAGAAAGCTCTTGGTTCACCTCAGCTTGTGCTGGTGACTCATAATCTATCAGATTTTAACAAAAGGGTTAGTCAACCTTTAGGGATCCTTCCTTAGTTTCCTGTTACTTTTGGGGAAAAAATGGTCTACATTGATGTGATGGTAGTCCATGACCCCTTGGACTTTAATTTTCTCCTTGGGAGAGACTATGTTTACACCATGAAATATTTTGGGTCCACACTCTTCAGAGTGATGTGTTTTCCTCATAATGGACACATAGTGACCATTGATCAACTTTCATTCATTGGACCTCATATAATGGTCAACCATTAGTCTTCCCTTAATGGTCCTTATATGCTAACGTCATCTGCCACGCTGCAGTTCAATGATGTGGCAACCTATCCCATGCATTCAACTCTGAATGAGAAGGAATATATCCCTTCTTCTGAATTAGATATAGTAGTTGATATGGTGATCTCTTCGATAGGTATTTTAGAGCCTGATCTCCCTACCCCTATCACACCCCTCGACATGTATTCCTTCCACATTGTTGTTCTTTCATCTCGTGAAGATCTCTTGGAAACCATGATCGANGGAAGCCAAGATCAATATGAAAACAACAAGTATGTCCCATTTTTGTGTCAATCGAGGTAAAAAATGAAATATTGGAATGGGGATCCAACCCAACAACGAGCATAGTTCTTTTCCTATGCCAAGCTCATTAAAAAATGAAACAAAACCTTATGAGCATATTTCTTTTCCTATGTCAAGATCATTAAAAAATGAAACAAGCGCCTTCTTCGTTGAGTTGAGTCTTCCATTACAACTTGTAGTGGAACCTTCTGTCCATCCACCTTGGTCAGTTGATCCTTTTTCTTCCTCCTTCTTTGGTGAACATTTTTCCTATTAGTAACCAATGGTCTATTGGGTACAAAAAGCGAGGATAGGAGAAGAATTAGTGGATGAAAAGAAGCTTGGGGGGAATGTATCCACCTTTGATCACCTTTATGGAGTTAATCCACTAGCTTCTCAAGCTGGGGTAAAATTACCAACCATACACATTTGGACTTTCCATTGGGAAGTGTCGAGAACAATTAGGTTTCTAGTTTCAAGCTAACAAAAAAAATGAAACCTGCCCAAGTATAGTTTTACTTTGTCTCAAGCTTGTGTAAAAGTGAAACCAATCACGAGTTTAGTCTTTGTTCTTTCTTGTGCTCATAAATACATGAGAATAGGTTACCGAGCTTAGTATTTTTTCTTTCTCATTCTCGTTAATACAAGGGAATAGGTTATCGAGTATACTTTTATCTCTTTTTTTGACTCATAAAAGCTATACAAAAAAGGAACTCTTTGGAGTCTCCTTTAAGCTCTTTTCAAACTCTCTAAACATGAAAATATTGTTGAGTGAGATTTTTTCCTTTCACACTCATTAAAAGGTTGGAAAGGGCATCTTTTGAGTGATAGTTTACCCATTTTTCTTCCTCATTAGACCAAGTACGAAAAATGACCTCATCATGGAGAACTCTTTAAACTCTTTTCGAACTCATTAAAAAAGGAAAAGATTGTCGAGAGATCTTGTTGTCTTTCACGCTTGTTAAAGTGAATTAGAAAGAACGTCTGTTGAGCAGCAGTTTATCTCTTTTTCGGTCTCATCAGACTATTTATGAAAAAGGAACACCTTATCCATTATGGTTGGGAGAGTTCTCCTAGGTATTGTTTTATACTTTTCTAGACCCTAGAGAATAAATTTACGAAAAAGTTCATTGTGGAGTCCTCTTTATCAAATCTTTTCAGAATCTCTAAACATGAAAATAACATCGAGTTTACCTTCTTTGGGCTCATTAAACTTTACATTGAAGGACCCACACATGGGACCAAACCCCTCCTTCTTCAGGTTCATTAAAAATATGTCGTGGAACTCATCGTAAGATGAGTTATATCGATGATTTGTTATCCTCCTCAAGATCCTAAAAATAGAAAGAGGCACTCGCCAATCATGGTGGGGAACTTTTAGAGGGTTTTTCAATCTTGTTATCTTCATTATATGGCAGTCATTACTACTTCGAGTCACCCTTAGAAAATTCACCTATTCTATCATCATATATAACGATTGAGTCATTCATTGTCTCTCATCAACCACCATTCCCATCATTGTGTCACATTCTACTCATCGGTCCATGACCAGTTATTATTGTATTCATCTGAGTTAATGATGTCGATTCAAGACATTTGTCATGCATACTTGTGTTACACACCAAAATTACTCACTTCGACAATGTCTCATTATCATTATCATAAGTGTCGCACTTTTTCTACAAGTGTCACAAAGGTCCTATGTCTGTCTCACATGTATCGCATCGCAGAAAACATCAAAAGAACACTTGAGACATCCTCTAAGGACTTGTTAAAATAATAAATATATCATTTGGCGAAGTTTACAAGCTTTTACCTTGAGGAACTACCATCCTAAAAGTAGTTTTGGAGATCAGCGCTCCCCCCCCCACTTGCAAGGAGCGCTAGCGCTCCTTGTCCTCTTAGCAGGGAGCACTGCAATTCTCTATGGTCCACTTTGAGGGGGTAGCGATTTGTTGAGAAACTCTTGGGGACGAATCCCCCTTATCTCTAGGGACATGTGAGAAATATCTGAGTCAGTTCAGATCAAATCCAATTCCAAGGATGGATATAAGGGGAGTTCCACAACTGAAGGAGTAATATCCTCAACTTATACCAAGAATATCTAAGGTGGTTAAGCCTCTCAAAATCCTATATAAGGAGGCATTCTCATAGTGAAAGAGGAGATAACAATCAGTGAAAAGTATTCTCATTTTTATCATGGATCATTTGAGAAAGGGGCTGGATAATGATATCTTGGTGAGGTTGTTACATCTTCATATACACTTTGTAAGCACCTTATTTTGTTCTCATTAATATATGTGCTTGGCATGTTTCCTTCACGTTTGTGTACATTGGCATGGATTTGTCTCTGTGGATAAATTTATATTTAAACTAATCATGGTAGAATAGGAATTATACTTTGTCTTCATTTTTTATTGAATTGGAGGACTCGTTGAAGGACTTGTAGATCAAGCTCAACTTGGACTGAGCGAGAAAAAAATTCGTAAAAAGGTACTCATACTTTATTCCTCTTTTCTATTGAGTAGTTTAGTTATGTTTAAAGGAAAGTCAGTGTTCAAAGTTAGCACTTTTCTTTCTTGGTCATAGGGGTCTAAGGTCGAAGAGGATATTCACCTATCCACAGGGGAATTTTCCTTCAATAGAAATTGGAAACTCCACTGGGGATGTGATCTTTATGAGCATTTTGAATATATTCATCAACCTCTCAATCCTCATGACCCTCCTATTTCTGAGGAAGGACTATCCGGTCAAACTATTGATCTTATTATCGAATGGGTCATCGATCCTATTGTAATGTCGACACAAGTCCACCTTAATGCTAGAGTCATCACTTCTACTCACACAAGTCACTTCAACCGTTACTCCCACTGTTACACCTTTTCACACTACATCTCCTCATGTTCCATAGGATCCTGTTGGAACATCTTTATACCAAAGAATGAAGACCCTTTCCAGAGAGACACAATCAACTGCGAGACACATCCTGACTAGGGAGAAACCACCATCTAGTGGGCCTATCACTCCCGAGGGAAAACCATCCTATAGCAGACCTACCCCTCTAGGGGGACAACCACCTTTGCATGTTCCTTCTAGAGGAAAACCTCCCTTCTTTGGTGAAACCCCAGTTGTAAATCAACCTATGGTAGGGGGGAAACCTTCTTTTGTCAGAAACCCTTCACATTCCTGGGGAGTACTTTTAGGAGCTACGTTTAATCAACCCTACCCTGGGGGGGAATCATATCATAACTCACAAGGAGGAGTATCAAATCCCATTCCTTCCGGACTATCTTATGGACAACCTTATTCGAGTGTCCCAAATCCCACCTGGGGTCCTCAATGACAACAAATTTATCCTCCCTAAGGGTCGAATGTTTATCCTCCCCAAGGGGTTAATGTTTATACTCCTCAAGGAAAAACTGTTTACCCTCCTCAAAGGAAAATTGTTTATCCCCCAAAACCGAATCAAACGAATTATCCTCCTTAGCATCCACTAGGTTTCTCTCCTGTCATAAATTTTCCTCAACAATAATTGAATCTTACTTATCCTGGTAAAAAAAAACATATGTGGGAGGTCCTACTAAATAAAATTACCCAGATCAACTAGTCCATGGACCCACTGGTCTTCCCTTTAAACACCAGTATAACCCTCAAGTTAATCAACAATTACCCTTCCCTTCTATTCTAGATCTCCCAGACTTGTCTCGGATGACCAATGATCCCATACTAGATTTTCCTTTTTGGCCAGTGATTCCTGCTAAATTACCTTCCAACATCCCAAAGTTTGACAGTAAACCTAGAGAATACCCAAAAAACCATGTGATGACATTCCATTTATGGTTTTCATCAAACTCATTAATGGATGATTCTATACATTTACGTCTCTTCTAGCGTGTTAGTAACATTTCTTGTCTAAGGCACAAGAGCATTCGGGTCAGCGAGTCGCATGAGGAGTGCCCAAGTGCAACGCGGAAAATTTCATTTCAGGATCCCAAGCAAGCGAGTGGGAGAGATTATATCGTCGACGGTCCAGATTCATCCATAAGAGAAGATCAACGGTTGGCGGAAAATTGTGGTTAGCGGAGTTGCACCGAGATTAGCGCAAATGCATCGCGCCCATATTATATGCAAGGAAGGATAGAAACCGTCCATCCAAAGGACTTGTGGCGCGAGATCTAGTTGCGTCAGCATTTCGGCAATCACAAGTTCAAAGGGTGAAGGTTCCATGTTGTCCTATATCTTGAAACCCCGAACCCTTAAGGCACTGAAGGTGCCTAAAGTTGGGACCGCAGTATTACGGATAAATCTCGGCTGTCCATCCACAAGAGACACCTGGCACGTGATTAGGTTCCTCGCTGTTTCGCCCATCGAGATTTTAAGGCGCAAAGAGCAACTCCGTCATTTCCCGATGCGTGAGGTGCCGGGAGTGTCTAGGACTCAGGCCCACAACATCCTCAGGAGAGTTCAGAACCCTCAGATCTAGAGGATCGCGTGGCGCCAGATTAAGCCATCTCGACATTTCGCTCATCACGATTTCAAGAAACAAGGATCAACCCCTTCCTATTCGTGAACGCCGAAAGATCCTTTAAGAGTAAACGCAAGGTCCCAGCCCGTGGTCACCTAGGAAATAAAAGAGTTGCGCAAAGGGGGCCAAAGGTGTCGGGTCCAGTCGCCGAAAGGTTCATCGCGTTCTCCAGGTGCCTTTTGATCCGACCTCAAGCCTGGTTTTCACTTGGAGTAAATGAAGGCGAGAAGGGGTGGTTGAAGCCTCTCATCATTCATTCAGTGTGAGGTATGGAGGATCTTGCAAGCTGTCTACCCGAAGGGGTCCTGTGTACCGATTTTTCCAAAGAAGTCACGCCGAAGTCCTCGACTAGACAGAGAAGTATGAACACGCTAGCTTAGCACTTAATGGCTCAGCTACTCTCCTTGCAGAAGCCATACATAGTTAAAGTGGCATTTGAAGAAGGATATCAGTACGAGTTTGACTGAAGGGACACCAAACCTTGGGTGACTGGGCACGCCTCTGTTAGGCGAAAATCTCTAAGTATATAAACTTAGTCTTTGTATTTTGTAAAGCATGGATGGTTGAGCAAGGCTCCCGATAAAAAGTTTTGATGAAGCTCTGGTCGCTTTGGTTAATGTACAAGGCATTTGAGATTTCTTACTTTATGGATGTCATCTTCTTTTCCATCTCTTTGTTTACTGTGTTAGAATAGCTCAGAATTGGAGGATCCAGTTGATTTGTAGCTGTTATAGGATGATGTAGGTTGGATCACTGTAGCAGTTGCATTGTTTCTAATCGATTCCTATGATTTTCTCAGCGCTGAAACGACTTGGAATTGAAGGATTTAGTCGAATCACCCCTCATCTCCTTGAAGCTCTGGACCAAGAGGATCTTGGATTTTGAGTTTTTCACCCTCAAGCCTCCGAAGGCCTGTCGCCTGAGGTAGTCTTGCTCGCCCTTCTCACAAGTCTTCCATCTACCACCCTTTAATCCACTTACTGACGGAAGTTGGATCAAGACCTCCCTTGCTTTCTACATACCAGGCCCAGTTTCTTGAGCTAAAGCTATATTTTTTTGAGTGTTTACCCATCCAATCACCCCATTAAACAAATTGTGACATAAAACTGATGGGCGTTGGGCTCTGCTCCTGCAAGAAATCCAGGAGTGACTTCTGATGCTAACATTTCTGGCGCCATTGCCGGGGACGAAATTGAAAATTTTCCCTAGGATTGAACGACATTGAGCCTCTGATTCTGAAGGTGCATCAGGTATCAGAGCTTTGAAGATTTCTACTATGCGCCTGGTGACTCCATTGTGATGACTCCACTGTGACGAACCTGCCATGGTAATTGTGTCTTTCAGAGGCAGACACATGCGGTCTCATCCACAACTACCTCTAGCTACACCTGAAACTGATCCAGAGGTGGTTCTCAGGAAAGGAAAGGCCTCTGAAGAAGAAGCTTCTACCACCGAACCAGGTATTCCACCATCTTCTTCTGTAGGAACTTCATTTTCTCCTCCTCAGTTTCTTGACCGATCTCCTTCTGAGGTGTCCCGTTTCCTGAATTTCGGGAGTGTTCCTGCTGAGTTTTCCCCTTCTGGTCTAGCATTGGAGGGAGAGGCCCTTGTCACTCCCCTCTCCTCTGAAGCCATACTTTGGCATAGACCTAAGACCACTGAATATTTCCCCACTCCTCCTCTTGTTACTGTTACCACTCCTGCACAAAAAGGAGCATCTGCTGACTTGAGCTCGTTAGCCTTCTCCTTAAATCCCCTTTTGTTTCCTGTTCCACTTTGAAACTCATCCTAGGTAGCTCCTTCACTAACTCCTTCTCCTCTGAGTTCTCCTCCACTTAATATTCCTATGGCTGGTGCTAATCCCCCTCTAAATAGAATGGATGCCATAGTTGCTGCCAGATATGCTCCCTTAATCCTACCCCATCCTATGAATCCTCTCACTGCTGGAGATTACTTGAAATATATGCCCAAGTTCACTAGGGAAGGGGACGTAACTGCGGAGGAGCACCTGGCTTCTTTCTACAGTTATGCAGACAACCTGAACATTGAAAATGAAGATGTCTCAATGAGAGCCTTCGTCCAGAGCTTGGATGGCGAGGTGAGGAAATGGTTTAGAGGACTGGCCCCTGGATCTATTGCTGGGATTGAAGCTCTAGATAGTGCTTTCCTAAGGCAGTGGGGAGATAGGAAGGATTTCATGTATTACATGACAGAGTTCGGGTCTTTGAAGAAAATGGGAGGAGAGTCCGTCTCTGACTTCTCCAAAAGATTTAATAAGATGTATAATAAAATTCCTGCCGAAATAAAACCCTCAGAAGCCTCAGCCAAAATTTATTATGCTAGTGCGTTTGGTCCCAATTTTTGTCTTTTATTGAGAGAAAGAAGTGCCACCTCCTTAGCTCAAATGCAAGATGCATCCATAGAGGTGGAATCAAATGTATTAGCAGCTGATAGACTGAGGAACAAGGCCGATGCAGAAAGGAGAAAGGGAAGATCGGAAACCTCAACTTCTGGCCCATTGATGCCCCACCCTCAAGTGGATGAGTTGACCAAGATGGTGAAGTCTCTGTCTACAGAGATGGAGAGAATGAAGGTGGAATGGAGGCAAGCATACAAGGGCCCCCAAAACACCAAAAATAAAGGTGGTTTCAGGAGGCCAAACAATATTACTTCCCCTACTATGCAAAGGGAGAGGGGAAGAGACAGAGAAGACTAGAAAGTTCAGGCCCCTTTCCAAAATAATTTTATGGCCAAGGAAGAAGGGGGGGAAATAGATGAGTTGGATCCTAAAATCCATTGCTTCAGAGACACTCCTCCTTTTCCTCATCTCACTCAATCAACATACGAGGAGTCTCTCATGGATAGTCAGCTAAATGAACTGAGCAAGGGAGACAAGGCTAATGGTAGCCAAGGAAGGTATGATCTGAGGTTGAAGAAAAAGACAGTGACACCTGATGTTCCTGAGCCATCCACTAGAACAAAGAATCCTGCTAATGAGGTAGAGGATAGTCACAGAGGTAAGAAGCCCCAACCCCTCTCTCCCATAGTCCAGAGTCATGTTCCTGAAGTAAGAGAAATCATGAAGCTTACATCTTCTTTTAATTTCGAGCATGAAATTCAAAAGATCAGAATCCCTGTACCCATGGCCGAGTTGATTAAACATGAAGGGTTCAATAAATGATTCTCTGAGCTCTTACAGTCTGAGGTATCATCCCTTCCCACAAACTCCATCAATTTGCAAGATGAAAAGCTTGTAGTTATTCTAGGTCCTATGGTAGAAGACATGAATGACTCATCCCCTCCCTTCTACACTTCCTTGAGCATACATGACAAGGTATTGCACAACTGCTTGATGGATTCGGGGGCTTCTCACAACCTTATGCCCAAAATTGTCATGGAAGAGTTAGGACTGGAAGTCACCCAAGCCTATCATGACCTCTATTCCTTTGACTCCAGAAAAGTTTAGTGTCTAGGAGTTATCAAAGACCTGGTCGTGACCTTGTTTCAGCTGCCCATGAAAAGTGTGGTCATGGATATTGTAGTGGCCGATGTCCCCCCCAAGTTCGGTATGCTGTTATCAAGATATTGGATAAAAGGACTGGGCATAACCTTTCATATGGACCTCACATATGCTACTATCCTAGTGTTTGGAGGAGAGCATAGAAGACTATACAGGGAAGCCCAACTGGCCTATATAATCAGTGATGAGGCCAATCCTACCAGCCATCATATTTTTGCCTTAGACACTGATTTAGGTTCTAGTTTACTACAACTCACCCATGCTCCCGAGCCTCCTCTTAAGCTTAGAAAGTCACCTACCACTTCCCATAAATTTCTTCCCTCCATCACCCCCGTTTGGAAAATGTTCTTTGATGGAGCCTGTTCTAGGGAAGGCGCTGGAGCTGGGGTGTTTTTTGTGTCACCTGCTCAAGAAACCATGTCTTTGTCATACAAACTAGAATTTGAAGCTACCAATAATGTGGCAGAGTATGAAGCTCTTGTTCTAGGATTAAGAGCTGCAAGGGAAATGGGAATACAGGAAGTAGTATTGTTCAGAGATGCAGAGTTGGTGGTCCACCAGATCATAAGTGCTTATCAGGCTAAGCATCCTCGACTCAGGAGTTACAGAAATTATGTATGGGATCTAATCGATAGTTTCTTCTCAGCATTTAACATTTATTTCATCCCAAGAGAGGAGAACACAGTGGAGGATTCCTTGGCTACGTCAGCGAGCAATTTCAAAGTACCCTTGCCGCCCAAATTCAGATACGATGTAGAAGTAAAATACAGGCCCTCCATACCTGACAACGACAAACATTGGAAGGTATTCAAGGATGATCTCGAAATCGAGAAATTCTTGGAGACTATCAAAGAATTTTAAGAGATGCATATCGACCAAGATTCTGTCTCTAAAGAAGATCTTGATGAGGGTAAGTTTCTGAGAAAAATAGCAGAGCGTAACATCATGCAACTCCCCAGCAACCATATTCCAAGAGGACTGGTTCCTTTGGAAAGGATTTTTGATAGAAATGATGTGTCATTAAAAGGGGAGATCTTAGAGGATGACGCTGGTACTATTCAGTGCAACATTGGCACCGAGAGTGAGCCCAAGTTTGTCAAATTATCAAGAAGTCAGACAAAGGAGCAGAGGTCTGAATACATTGGACTTTTGAGGGAATTTGTTGACATTTTCGCCTGGACCTACAAAGACCTCAAAACATATGACACTTATGTCATCGAGCATAAAATCCTATTGAAAGGGGAGGCAAAGACATTTAGGCAGAAGCTGAGAGAGATCAATCCTATGTTGTTGCCTATCATGGAGAGGGAAGTGAAGAAGTTGCTACAGGCCCAAATCATCGTACCACTGAGATACTCAGAGTGGGTGGCCAACTTGGTACTAGTAAGGAAAAAGAATGGAGAAATCAGACTCTGTGTGGACTTCAGAAACCTGAATAGGAGCTCGCGAAAGGATAACTACCCCTTACCAAAGATGGAACATATACTGCAGAGGGTAACGGGAGCATCCAGGATGTCCATGATCGATGGTTTCTCTGGCTACAATCAAGTCTTTGTTCTGCCTGAGGACAGGGAAAAGACAACATTTACCACTCCATGGGGCACATTCATGTATGCCAAGATGTCGTTTGGATTAATGAATGCAGGGGCAACGTTCCAGTGTGCCATGGACATAGCTTTCATTGGGGAAAAGGATAAATTTGTAGTCATCTATCTGGATGACATTACGGTGTTTTCAAAATCTGACAAAGAACATTGTTGTCATCTCAGGAAGGTTTTCCTAAAATGTAGGAGTTTTGGCATTTCATTAAACCCCAAGAAATCTTTATTCACCATGTAGGAGGGAAAGTTACTAGGCCACATAGTATCAGCGAAAGGAGTCAGGATTGACCCTAGGAGAGTTGAGGCAATAAAATCCTTATCAGTCCTGAGGTCCAAGAAGGAGGTCCAATCTTTCCTTGGTAAGATTAATATTCTGAGGAGGTTTGTGCCCAACTTTGTTGAGAAGGTAAAACTTATAACAACCATGTTAAGGAAATAAAATGAAGTGAAGTGGACTTCTGAATCGTGAAATTCCTTTGAGAAAATAAAGAGGGCCCTGTTTGAAGCCCCCGTTCTTATCAGTCCCGATTACTCAAAGGATTTCCTTATTTTCTCCTTTTCTTCACCTAACACGGTAGCTGTTGTTTTATTACAGACAAACAAGGATGGGCTAGAGCAGCCTATTGCCTATTTCAACCAAGCATTGAGGGACGCCGAGGTCAGGTATGACACTATGGAGAAGCAGGTCTATGCCCTGGTAAAGGACCTCAAGGAATTTAGAGTCTATGTCCTGCAGTAAAACATCATCGCTTATGTCCCCTCAGCTACTGTTAAAGACATCCTTATTCAACCTGACATAGATGGGAAAAGGAGTAAGTGGATAGCGAGGATTCTGGAATTTGACCTGGAAATAAAGCCTACCAAATTGATCAAAGGTCAAGGTTTAGCCAAGTTGTTGGTTGAAGCCAATTGCCAAGATTTGGGGGTAAGTTTCATCAATGAATGTTCAGGAATTCAACAGGGTCGACTGTCTGACATGGACCCTCAAAGGGAGCCCCCATTGGATCGATGTCCTTGGTATAAGGATGTCATATACTTTCTGCAAGAGTTGTGGCCTCCAGACGGCCTGCAAAGAAACAAAGCAAGAGCTCTAAATATTAAGGTAGTCAGATACTTCCTTATCAATCAAATTTTGTACTGGAAAGACCCCCTGGGGGTGCTTTTAAAATGCATGGATCCAAAAGAGGCCGACAGGATCATGGTCGAATTTCACAGTGGCCTATGTGGAGGGCACCATTCCTAGAAGACCACAACCCACAAAATTCTCAGAGCTGGGTACTACTGGCCCACCTTGTTCGCTGATGTCCACAGAGGAGTTAGAGCTTGTACCCCATGCCAAATATTTGCAGGAAAAAAATAGCTTAAGTCTTTATCGTTAAATCCTGTGGTTGTTTCAGGACCTTTCCAGTAATGGGGCCTAGATTTCATTGGATAAATTCACCCCGCTTCCAGTGGGCAACACAGATGGATCCTGACTACTATAGATTTCTTTACCAAGTGGATTGAAGCTATCCCCACCAGGAGTGCCTCCCACAAGGTAATCATTAGATTCCTGGGGGACCTCATCACGAGATTCAACTGCCCAAGTAATATTGTCACTGATAACGCAACCTCTTTCAGGGTTGAGCCGTTAGCCAAGTTCTGTGAGAAATTCGGGATCAATCTAATTCACTCCACTCCATATTATCCCCAGGGCAACGATTTAGCAGAGTCCTCCAACAAAAGCCTGATAAGGATCATCAAAAGGTTGTTGGAAGACAACAAGAAGGATTGGCATCCAAAATTGAAATTTGCTCTATGGGCCGATGGAGTGACCACGAAGAGATCTATAGATGTCTCTCCTTTCCAATTAGTCTATGGAGCAGAGGCTATTTTTCCTTCTCATTTATCCATTCCTGTAGCAAAATTCCTCCAGGATCATCAAGAGGAGCCTGATGACATGATCAGAAGAATTCATCCGCTAATGGATGTCCAACAAGTCAGGGAGAAGGTAATGGGTAGAATTTAGGACCATCAGCAAAGGATCAAGCAGGGTTTTGATAAGAAGGCCAAGAAGGAAGAGTTTCGTATAGGAGACCTGGTACTGAAATGGGATGCTCCTAAATAGGATAAAGGCAAGAACGAAAAATTTGAAGCCCTATGGATCGGGCCCTTCAAAATCTCTGAAGCTTTCTCAAATAACACGTACAGGTTGCAGGATTTGGGGGGCGAAGAAGTTTTCAACAACCCAGTAAATGGGCATTTTCTTAAGAAATGTTTTGTCTGAGCCTTCGGAGGCTCCTTTGTTTGTAAATATTGTCCTTTTAGTTCTTTGTTTTTATTTTTATTGTTTTGGCTTAGTAAATGACTCCATAGCCCAACAACAAGGCACTGGAACTACAAAATGAGTCCTTAGAGCATCACAGGGATGACTCTATCCCCCATGGAGCCTAATAATAGTAACATTTCTTGTCCGGGGCACAAGAGCATTCGGGTCAGCGAGTCGCATGAGGAGCGCCCGAGCGCAACGTGGAAAATTTCATTTCAGGCTCCCAAGAAAGCGAGCGGGCGAGATTATATCATCGACGGTCCAGATTCATCCATAAGAGAAGATCAGTGGTTGGCGGGAAATCATGGTTAGCGGAGTTGCAACGAGATTAGCGCGAATGCATCGCACCCATATTATATGCAGGGAAGGATAGCAACCATCCATCCAAAGAACTCGTGGCGCGAGATCTAGTCGCGTTAGAGTTTTGGAAATCATGAGTTCAAAGGGTGAAGGTTCTGTGTTGTCCTATATCTCGAAACTCTGAATCCCGAAGGCGCTGAAGGTTCCCAAAGTTGGGCCTGCAGTATTACGGAGAAATCTCACCCGTCCATCCACAGGAGACACCTGGTGCGTGATTAGGTTCCTCACCCTTTCACCCATCGTGATTTTAAGGCGCAAAGAGAAGCTTCGTCATTTCCCGATGCGCGAGGTGCCGGGAGTGTCCAGGACCTGGGTCCACAACATCGTCGGGAGAGTTCAGAACCATCAGATCTCGAGGGATGCGTGGCGCCAGATTAAGCCGTCTCGACATTTCGCTCATTGCAATTTCAAGAAAAAAGGATCAACCCCTTCCTATTCACGAACACCGAAAGATCCTTTGAGAGTAAACGCAAGGTCACGGCCCGTGATCACATGGGAAATAAAAGATTTTCACAAAGGGGGCCAAAGGCGTCAGGTCCAGTCGCCAAAAGGTTCATCGCGTTCTTTGGGTGCCTTTTGATCCGACCTCAAGCCTAGTTTTCTCTTGGAGTAAATGAAGGCGAGAAGGGGTGGTTGAAGTGTGAGGTATGGAGGATCTGGCAAGCTGTCTACCTGAAGGGGTCCTATGTACCAATTTTTCCAAAGAATTCATGCCGAATTCCTCGACTAGACAGAGAATTCTGCATACACTAGCTCAACACTTAATGGCTCAGCTACTCTCCTTGCAGGAGCCATACGCAGTTAAAGTGGCCTTTGAAGAAGGATATCAGTACGAGTTTGACGGAAGGGACACCAGGAATTAGGTGACTGGGCATGCCTCTGTTAGGCAAATTTCTCTGAGTATATAAACTCAGTCTTTGTAATTTGTAAAGCATGGATGGTTGAGCAAGGCTCCCGATAAAAAGTTTTGATGAAGCGTTGGTCGCTCTGGTTAATGTACAAGCCATTTGAGATTTCTTACTTTATGGATGTCAGCTTCTTTTCCATCTCTTTGTTTACTGTGTTAGAACAACTCAGAATTGGAGGATCCAGTCGAGTTGTAGCTATTATAGGATGATGTAGGTTGGATCATTGTAACAGTTGCATTGTTTCTAATCGGCTCCTGTGATTTTCTCAGCGCTGAAACGACTTGGAATTGAAGGATTCAGTCGAGTCACCCCTCAGCTCCTTGAAGCTCTGGACCAAGAGGATCTTGGCTTCTAAGTTTTTCACCCTCAAACCTCTGAAGGCCTGTAGCCCAAGGCAGTCTTGCTCTCCCTTCTCACAAGCCTTCCATCTACCACCCTTTAATCCACTTACTGACAGAAGTTGGATCAAGAACTCCCTTGCTTTCTACATACCAGGCCCGATTTCCTGAGTTAAAGCTATATTTTTTTGAGTCTTTACCCATCCGATCACCCCATTAAACAAATTGTGACATAAAACTGATGGGCGTTGGTCTCTACTCCTGCAAGCAATCCAGGAGTGACTTCTGACGCTAACACAACGCACACTTACGGGCTTAGTAGCCAAGTGGTACATTTAACTTTCACGTGGTTATTTTCAAGATTTCAACTCCCTTGCCATGGACTTTCTCATGCATTTTCAATTACCCATCCGTTACGAGACGGGTATTGAAATTTTAACCTCCCTTCATCAAACCAACTCCGTACATATCTATGATCACATTCATGAGTGGAGACAACAATGAAGGTTGATTAAAGCGATCATTCCTGACCAGTTATTGGAAGAATGGTTTAATAAATTTCTTTTACCCCCAATTTCTCGTGACATCTCCATGGGCGGCGTAGTCACTGAGGAAGAATCCATTGCTTGGGCTCAGTACTTATATTTGGTTTATTCACAATCTGGTACTTTGTACGAGTTGATTCCAAATTCTACCTGTGCCACTACCAATCCATCCAAACCTTCGTCCATGACACATGCGGATGGATTTATCGGTATCTTCAAAACCCAATCTGCATCGCAGTTGACCAGAACAGTTAATCGCTCAATTTCAACGCCAGTTCCCAGTTCGACCTCACTCTCCTCTACCTCCCTCCCGACTCAAGTATCTGAGGTGAATGCAGTTCAATATGCCCCTTCACAACAATCCAGAGGTAAGAAGAAAACAAATAATAAACCCAATAATAATAATAATAATGAACAACCCAAAACCCAAACTCCACCGCTTTCTAATGAAAAGAAACCAGAGCGAAATCCGAAATTCCCATGTCCTATTTTTGGTGACGATCATTACACCCGAGACTGTCCACATCGCAACGAAGTTGCAAAACTTTTCAATGGTAATTCTCAACCCATCGTGTTAACACAACCTTTTCCTCAACAACAATCCATGGTTTCTCAAGAACTTCCCCCCCCCCCACAAGGGGGCATTTCTGGCCACCCTCCTAATGATGATTCCTCGACGAGTGCTCATATTTATATGTTCAATGGGGTTGATTTAACCACTCTCTCTATGACATACGACACACCAGCTAAACCTGACAAAAAAAAAGGTCACTAACGGTACTTTACTGGATCCATCCCCCACTTCTGTAAGTCCCCCATATGTTATTCCTCCCTCTGTATCACTTCAGATAGAGAAACCTACTTTCAAATCTATCTTACGCCCTCCAAATAGAACTATCTGTAAATCGACTTTCAATCCTAGTTCGTGTGCCTCCCAAAACTACAACATCGTTGAGGATTTGGCTCAAGCACCATGTGCTATGTCTTCTCTTGAAGTTATACAACACTACCCAAGTCAACTTAGAACACTCTTGTTTGCTATTGGCGCCATTGATCGTGAGTTGTCAAAAAATATCATGTTTAATGTGGACAATTTCAAGTCACGACTTTCTCACAAACTTTATTCTCAAATTGATGTTGTTGTTCACAACCAACACATTCACCGCACTATTTTGGATGACGAAGCTTCCACTTGTGTCATGTCATTAGCTTGTTGGAAAGGATTAAAATCACCCGCACTTAACCAATCCCCTACAATGTTATGAGCATTCGATGGGCGAGGTTCTCATCCTCATGGACTCTTGCAGTCCTTAGCCATTTAGTTGGGAAGAAAAATTGTCTCTGTTGATGTCAAGGTAGTCAATGGTCCCTTCGATTACAACTTGTTATTAAGAAGAAGTTTGTTTTTTTTCATTACTCTCGTCACTTCATTGGTGTTTCGATGTGATTATGGCCTATCAATCTTTAGAATCATCCAATCCTTGGCTTGCACCTAGTACGTTAGAATTCGATGCACTGGGTGATGCTATGCCACTTAGTTTAGCTGAGGATTCATACGATGTTATCCAATCCACCTCTCCCTCCATGGTTGAACAACATCTATTGGCATCCAAAACTTATTCGATGCCATCTTGGTTGAATTCCTTGTCTTCTACTTTTGACTTCATTTCCCATATTTTTCCATCAGACGAATCCATTATGGAAATGATTAGTATTGATGAAGTACCTTGGGATGAAAACCATCATCAATATTCTTTTATTCCTCCTCTAGAAGAAATTCAGGAAGATATACACNCTATACTTACCCATGATACTATTTCTGAGGGGAATTTAGGCAACATATCTTCTACGGTTTCTACTGATATTTCGATCAAGGAAGGTATCATGGAAAATATTAATCTCGGTGCTAATTGTTTTTCAGAAGAAGTGGTTTCTTACACTGCCTTATTTAAATAATTTTGCGATGTCTTCGCTTGGAGCTACGAGGAAATGCTAGGGATCGATCCCTTGATCTTTGTGCATGAAATAAAAACTTATCCAGGCATTAAACTTGTATGGAAAAATCTTCACTGGTCCTTCTTAATAAAAACGTAGCCATAAAGGCAGAAGTTGAGAAATTGTTAAAATCTGGCTTTATCTATCCCGTCCCCTTGACAAAATAGGTTTCTAACATTGCTCCAGTTGATAAAAAACAAGTAACCATTCGTGTCTGTGTTGATTATAGTGATCTTAACATGGATTTTCCAAAATACAATTACCCCACACCCTTCATCGACCAAATCGTTGATAATTACGTCGGCAATGTTATTTTCTCTTTCATGGATGGATTTTCAGGATATAACCAGATTGACATTCTACCTACTGATCAACATAAGACAACCTTCATCTACCCATGGGGAAATTTCGCCTATTGGAAACTACCTTTTGGTCTAAAAACCACTAGTGCCACTTTCCAGCGGGCCATGTCCTATGCTTTCCATGATATCAAACATATTGTGAAACCTTACCTCGATGATTTACCTGCTCATTCATCCAGTCGATCAGACGATATTGGTTATCTATGAGCCATTTTTCTTCAATGTTGGTTCTGCCATAACTGTTTGAACCCTCAAAAGTGTATCTTTTCTATCGAATTAGGTCAACTCCTTGGTTTCGTTGTCTCCAAATATGGGATTAGGGTGGATCCCTTAAAGATTAAAGCTATTATTTATTTACCTCCTCCCAACAATCTGACCCAACTACAAAGTTTCCATAGGAAAGCGAACTTTCTTCGTCGTTTTATATGTAACTACGTCGATATTACCAAAGGATTTATGTGATTGTTGCAAAAAGACACTCCTTTCATATGGTATGACACTGCTCAATGATATTTTGATGCTCTTAAGCATGCATTAACCCATACACCTCTTTTGCATCCTTAGAATTATGCACAAGACTACATCCTTTATTTGGCAGCCTCTACTTCCACTATCGCTGTGGTGTTAGTTCAAGAGGACCCTAACGGTGAGGAACATGTGATCTACTATCTGAGAAAGACTCTATCCAGTATCGAGCTTCGATATTCACATGTTGAAAATTTGTCTCTGGCAATCGTTATTGCCATCTAGAGATTTTGCCATTACATCATGTTACGCAATGCCACAGTCATTGACCACTCAAACCCCATGTATCATATTTTGACACGAAAAGTCCTTGGGGGAAAATATTCCAAATGGATTGTTATTCTTTAAGAATTCGATCTCAAGTTTGCCAAATCAAAAGCTAAAATGTCCTTGGTTTTTGTGGAACTGGTCTACGATCTTCCCCATGCTAATGAAGATACTGATCCTAGTGATTCTCTCCCCGATGAATGTTTTTTCATCATTAGAACGTTTGATCCTTGGTATGGAGATATTCTTATTTATCTTCATACCCAACGTTTTCATCCCGATATCCCCCATAAAGAATGTCAACGTATTCGTCACCATTCTAAACACTACATTATCATTCGTGACACTTTGTATCGTCGTGGTATTGACACTATTTTGCGTCGTTGTTTAACTCATGAAGAGATTGAACGTGTCCCTAATCACTATCACCTTGGAGCATGTGGAAGTCACCTTTCTGGGATGGCTACAACTCTGAAAATCTTACGTGCCGGTTACTTTTGGCCCTCCATCTTCAAATATTGTATTGATGTTGTCAAAAGATGCCCACCCTGCCAAGTTTTTCATAAAAAGGCACGCACCCACCCTGCTCCGCTACATACTATTGTTGCCATCGCCCCCTTTGCCAAATGGGGCATTGATTTTATGAAATGTAATCCTACCTCAACCGAGGGGCATGGTCATATCATTGTTTCCATTGATTACTTCACAAAATCGGCTGAGGCTATGCCTACTTTCCTTAATTATGGTCGCACTACATCTCTCTTCATCTTCAACCACATCATCACTCGCTTTGGTGTTCCACGAGCCATTTTCACTGGTCATGATTCAAATTTTCAAAACCAGATGATGGGTGAGTTACATGTCAAGTTGGGTTTTCTCCATGAGAACTCATCCCCCTACTATCCTCAAGAAAATAGACAAGTTGAAGATATCAACAAAGTCCTTAAAACCATGATTCAACGCATGGTGGGGGAAAACAAAACTTCTTGGCATATAGAAATTTTCTCCATTCTCTGGGCTTACCACACCTCAGTGAAAATTACAAATGGATTCACTCCTTTCCATTTGGTATATGGCATCGAAGTGGTATTACCAATCGAGTGCAAAATTACTTCATTGAAACTTAAAGTAGAACTCCTGCCTCACACTTCTGCTAATGAGAAATGTTTCCTATATCTAACTACGTTGGATGAAACACGTCGCGATGCCACTCTTGTTAACGAGATGTATCAAAAATGAATAAAGAGTCAATATGAAAAATATGTCCACCCTCATACTTTCACAAAAAGATACCTAGTCCTCGTTTATGACCAAGTTCACGACAAGTTAGGGACATGCAAGTTAGAACCTCCGTGGCATGGACCCTACATCGTAAAATGTGTATTACATAGAGGTGCCTACGAGGTAGTTGAATATGATGGAATCTCTCTTGGTGAACCCCAAAATGGGCTTTACCTTAAGAAGTACTATGCATAGAACATCTAGCATGTGTGCTTTGTACACTATCGTACTATAGTTTTGGTGTGTCATTTTCTCTAGCATGTACGAGTTTTGTCTTAGCCTCTTATAATTTTTCTTGTGATTGTGTGCACAGATGAAATCTTCCTTTCCTATATTTGTTGGGTTTATGGATGGCACTAGTTGACACACCCAGAACATTTCTTCTGCAACTTGGGTCATTTACCACTCTGATGAGTTAGTGAGTTGAGGAGGCATTTGCCTAGGATCAACGACCAATAACATCATAGAATATCACGCTGTCATTGGAATTTTAACCGAGGCCTCCTCCCTAGGTATATCTCGTATAATCATTAACCTAGACTCTCAACTCATGGTTTGTCAGCTTAATCAGGTCTACGCCATTCACAATCCTATCCTATTGCATCTCCACCTATGAGTTTGTCGTCCTAAAAGAATGTTTGAATTTATAGAATACAAACACATACCAAAAGGGCTCAACACAACTTCAGATTCACTAGAAAATTATATTTTGGATCAATATCTCATACATAGATGAAATTTTATAAAGAAAATGAATCACATGTCAAATAAACACATCACACAAGATTATTTGTAACATCATTGGCACCACAAAACTCATATATATATATATATATATATATACCGCATGATAGCGAAATTTTGTTTACATAAAAAAAGGTACATAGAAGCACAAAATCTAGGCCCTCATGCCGATGATATCATCATGAAAAAGACTACAAAAAAAACATTTGAAGGATCCTAGTCCTCCTACACCACGTTGTGCTCCAAAAAACACACCATTGCATGGGCCATTCGTTGAAGTAGGTGGTTCAGACTCTTAGGAACGCCCAATGTATTCCTCTGCAAATGTAGAGGTACATCTCACCTCCTGAGAGGAGGGACACCCATCATAATACCACTGAGATTCCTCTCAACCTCCCAGAGACCCCCCACCACTACCTCATGCTCAATGACTATTTGTGCATCTCCGTGATGCCCTAGTGATGACATCTATGCCAGACGTGATGCATCTCTATTTGCATGTCTCTGCGATGCCCTAGTGCTGACATCTCTGCTGGACGTGGATGTATCTCTATTTGTATTGGTGAAGAATGTATCGCTTAAAACCCCTCCGCGGTACAAAAATAATATATATATATATATATATATATATATATATATATATATATATATAATTAGAATAAAAAAAACATATGACAATATTTTGGTTTCTTACCCAACGCATCCCACTCTATACCCTCTGGAAGGGCCAAGTCCAGGCTACCTCGAAAATCTATTCTGGCGTATAGGAAGTCGTCAATGACGATCAACTAACATCTCAACCAGGAAAATAAGTCAGTTGTGAATTTAAATTCTGAGTCGGTTCCCTACCTTGGAGACAAGCTCGTCCACCTTCCCATTCTTGTTTCAGTCACTGGTTGCACCATCAATGCGATCTATGGCTGCATCTAAGGTATCTGTTCTAGGAA
Organism: Picea sitchensis; assembly: GCA_010110895.2. NCBI lineage: Eukaryota > Viridiplantae > Streptophyta > Pinopsida > Pinales > Pinaceae > Picea > Picea sitchensis. The sequence goes on along the minus strand of SNQJ01S0012256.1, from coordinate 78,047 downwards.
AAACGAAACCAAAAAAGAACCATACCCAAATTGTTTATGGTTCCCAGTCCTGCATTTTGTAATTTGATCCTTCACATTGTGAAGGAAAGTTGCATTTCAGTTGAACAAACTTAGCTCCACGCATTATAGAGAATAAGCCATTTGGGATTTCGAAGCCAAATGTACACTAGTACTACCTGCCAAATTGGTTATGGAAAACAAGATGGATTGTAGTGTCAACTCTATGACTTCTTTAATCACAATTCGGCCTCCAACCAATCGTGATCCCGGAACACAATGGTCTTCCAGGCACACGAGTTACCCACTATCCAGAAAAAATAATAGGAGCCCCTCTCTTCGAGAGTCCGGTCAGAAAGTTACATCCTCTAGCTTGATTTTGAGCATTTGTGGCCCAATCTGAAACACTTGTTCGACGTCATCCCACAACCCAATCATATACTCAAGTAACAAGACTTCCTTTTTCATCTTCTACAATTTAAAGTACTTGAGGAGGCCACAATTCCTCAATGTGGCCCTCGTTTGGGGGTTTTGTAGTGCAACTATGTCATCGATATCGTGCTCACACTCTTTCCATTGAATCATGGTTTTTATCAATGCAAACTGCAAGAAAATTCAATTAAAATCCATTAATCATCTCATAAAAGAATTTTTTTGAGTATTTTTAGCTGAAATATCAACATATTTTTTCATTCTGTGCCTACGCTCCCTTAAATGCATACACAGAGTGCTAGCGCTCACCTGGAGTATTCACCAGGGTGCCGAAAACATGATCGACGCTCCCCTCATCCCTTTGAGGGAGCTCCAATGTGGTTCGAAGCCTAGGGCTTCCTAGGGAGCCTAAAATGAGACTAAAAATTACCTTAAATGAATTTTTAAACCGTACAAAATGATTGGAAAGAGTTGAAGACCAACCTGATCCAGTTAGAAGTGAAAACGATGGACCTTAGCTCCAGTGCCAACAACTTCAAAATCACTCTCCGAAGTCGAAATTACCAATGCTAGAAGAGTTTTTCATAAATGAAATGGTAAATGACTTTTTTAGCCCTATTTCATTGATATAGTGTTCATTTTTTCTAAACCTATAGTCTTTTTTGGGTTTAATTGTTTTTTCAGAGATGTCACTAACCCTAGAATGCAGATTTGTGATCACTTGTTGGTTTCAAAGCGGTGTTTTTTCGTTTAACCTTGTCACACTAACAAGCATGGTCTTAGTTCCTTCTCACGCTCGAAAAAACATGAGAACGTAACTAAGTAGACTTTTATCTCTTTTTCAGACTCGTAAGGATATACAAAAATGGAATCCCCCAGAGTCTCCTTTAAGCTCTTTTCAGACTCTCTAAACATGAAAATATTGTCGAGTGATCTTGATTCTTTTCATACTCATTTAAAAGTTTTTGAAAGGGCATCTCCCGAGTAGCAATTTATCTAGACTCATCCTAATTTTATGAAAAAGGGCAACCCTGGAGTCATCCTTAAGTTATTTTTCAGACTCTCTAAACATGAAAAACCACCGAGTTTTCCTTCTCTAGACTCATTAAAAATTACACAGTAAAGGACCCATATGGGAACACACCCTTACTTCTTCTAGTTTGTTAAACAAAGGAAGAGGGGCTTACCGAAGGTGATTCATATCGAGCATGTGTTATCCTCCTCAAGCTCGTAAAAATAAAAAGAGGTACTCATCTATCTAGATGGGGGGGAAATTGAAGGAAGCAAGCCAAGCCCTTTTTTGGAAACATCACAGGTCACTCTTGTAGTCGCCCTTGAACATAGTACATTGTCTTCACATCCATTTTAACCCGCTGAATCTCTACACTGAACCAATCCTCTGAGTTTCTTTACTCCTTTGGGTCACCCAATGAAAGTCATAGTATCCACTGCATCAGGTTTTGTTCCATGTTTTGTTTCTGCTGTTTGTGTCTTAGTGTTCAAGTGACATATCGGCCTCGAGAGTCAACCATCACAAACTTCTAGTTTCATTACCCATGTCAGTCCATACTCATTTGATTCACCATCTTACATCTCTATGTTAGTTTCCTGTTGTTGATGGGGGATACATAAAGGCCCTCCTTTTATGAGTCTTTTCCTGTTGACTTCAACACATTATCCAGGACTTAGACTTACAAACCAGTTAGTACATTGGGACCTACATGCCTCAATGGCAAGCCTCCTCTCTTCTGACAATGGGTTTACATCATTGACCTCTGATCGCATGATTCCATGAATTTTCGACTTCAAATCATCTATTCACATTCGTTGGATTGTACTAGGGTACCTTGGGAGTCATTGACATCACTAGTGATTTCCCTCGCACTTGTTAACGGTTTACCTCAATGACCAGTAATCAAGTGGTTTCTTCCATGTTTGACATAAAAACATCTATTCACATGGTTAGATTCATATCACATCGGGATCGGTAAGAAGACCCTGGGTTGAGTGTTCACTCTGATATCTACTTTACCTAGGCTACGAAAGGAGATAATTTGAGTAGATTGGTGTATATACTGTCACATAGATCCACTTTGTATTGATATGTGGCTATGTTTTGTCATCTCGTAGATCCACTGTGTAATTCTTGTGGCTACGATAAGTTCATGTCATAGAAGTATAGATCCACATTGTATATTTGTTGGCTATACCCTTACATCAATATGATTATGGATCCACAGTTTATTTGATGGCGGTCATACCTTGAAATTCCTTTATCACTCAAGCATAGGTATGCGTGCCTTAGGTTTGAAACATGTCATAAATTTTGTTTGATGGTTGTTTGCAGCTTCTACAGGTTCTACCACTCCATACCCTTGCTTCAAAAAGTCTACAAAGTACTTCAGTCATCAGTTTCCATCTTCTGACCTCTCACTTTGGAGGGCAATCTGTTACACATCAAAATTACTCACTTTGACAATGTCTCATTATCATTGTTGTAAGTGTCGCAAAATTCATATGTTCATCTCACATGTGTCTCATCGTAGACAACATCATAAGAACACTTGATACATCCTCTAACGACTTGTTAGAAGAACAAATATATCATTTGGTGAAGTTTACAAGCTTTTACCTTGAGGAACTACCATCCTAAAAGTATTTTTGGAGATCAACGCTCCCTTTCCCACTTGCAAGGAGCACTAGCACTCCTTGTCCTCTTAGCAGGGAGCATTGCAATTCTCTATGGCCCACTTTGAGGGGGAGTCGATCTGTTGAGAAAATATTGGGGATGAATCCCCCTTATCTCTAAGGAGAACTGAGAATATCTGAGTCAATTTGGCTCTAATACAAGTCCAAGGATGGATCTAAAGGGAGTTCCACAACTGAAGGAGTAATATCCTCAACTTATCCCAAGAATATCTAAGGTGGTTAAGCCTCTCGAAATCCTATATAAGGAGGCATTCTCATGGTGAAAGAGGAGAGAATAATAATTGAAAAATGTTGTCATTTTGATCGTGGATAATTTGAGCAAGGGGTTCAGAAACGAGACCTTGGTGATTTTTTTACATCTGCATCTACACTTTGTAAGCAACTTATTTTTTTCTCATTAATATATGTGCTTGATCTATTTCCTTCACGTTTGTGTACATTGGCATGGACTTGTCTCTTTGGATAATTTAGATTTAAAATAATCATTGTAGAATAGGAAGTATGCTTTGTCTTCATTGTTTATTCGATTGCAGGACTCCTTGAAGGACTTGGAGATCAAGCTCAACTTGGACTGAGCGAGGACAAACTTCGTAAAAAGGAACTCATACTTTCTTCCTCTTCTCTATTGACTAGTTTAGCTATGTTTAAAGGAAAGTTGGTGTTCAAAGTTAACACTTTTTCGTCTTGGTCATAGGGGTCTAAGGTCCAAGAGGATATTCACCTGTCCGCAGGGGAATTTTACTTCAACAACTTGCTCAAGGGAATTTTCTCTGCGTCATCCAGCTACAGTCCATTTTCTCCCCTTTCCCGGCCATCCTTGTGTGAGTTGTTCTCCATTATCATTTTCAAACCATCTATCTTTACATGTTTCATGTCGAATGATGGGGGATATATCAAGGCCCTTCTTTGACGAATTTGACCCCATCGAATCCATCTCATTATCCAGGATTGAAATCTAGAAACCCATCAGTACCCTGGGACTTACATACATCAATGGCAGGTCTCCTTGCATTTCGACAGTGGGTTTACACCATTGGCTCATGTCGAATGAATCTAAGAGTGTTCGATGTCAACTCCTTTAATCACACTTCATAGATTGTACTTGATATCTTAGGTTCCATCATCATCATCGATAATCAAGTGGCTTCTACCATGATCGACTTTAGCTCATTTATTTGCATGTCATAGATTCATACCATTTGGATTAAAGACAAATACCTTGGAAAATATCACCCTCCTATTAGATGACATTATTTCCAAAGCTACGATGGAGAATATTCATGAGCACTTCACTGATTGCTCAGTTATTGAGTCTTCTTATTTCTTTGTGTGACATCACATAGATCCACATTTGTACTTGTCCATGGCTATGATTTCACTTGCATCTTGCATGGATCCACATTGTACACTTTCATGGCCATGTTCGAGTCATGATTGGTTCTTGATGGATCCAGGGGGTATTCTGTTGTGGCCATCATCCCACCACTTGTTTCATGCATGGTTCCACGGTGTATTTATGGTAGTTATTCTATTGTTCTTCTTACCGAGCATGGGTATTCCTACCTCGAGAATCTTTTTCTGCAGGACTGGCGATGGTCTTTTCCAAGATTCTTTTCCCACAACCTTGCGACTTTATTTATAAAGTGTTTCATCCATCATACACCTCTTTTGACCTCAGACTTTAGGGGGCATCTATTATAATGTTATTTTCCACCCAATTATTAGGTCATTATAACCTAAAAACCACCTATCCAATCCAACAACATTCACCACTTCTTCCCTGAGATTCTAGCCTAATTTCCACTTGGTCGTTGTTATCCTTCATTAAGGGTGCGACAAAAAAGGGCCGGTCGCTCCTTCCCTTCATTAGGGGAGCAAATAAAATGTTTTTTCACACTTTCCCTTAATTACGAGGTGTGACCAGAAGGATTGGTCGCAATTTTTGGCCCGTTAGGTCGCAACTGGGTTGTTTTGTTTGTGTGTATAGGTCACGGCCAAGTCTAGAAGCTCCTATTTTTGGATTTGGTTTCGATGGATGAGACTTCCCAATTATTTATTTGGGTTTATCTTTGAGAAGTCTTCCATCATGAGCTCGAGAATCTTATCCTAATAACTATATGGCCTTATCCATAAATCCCTATAAGAACCAAGCCATTTCCCATGGAATGGGAGGAGGAAAGAGCAATTTTACTCTGGTGATTTGGTTGCAAGACTTGAGAAAGGAGCTTAGAAGGAGACCATTTCATCAACTTCTCATTTGTAGGTTGTAATATTGCTTCTTTGATTAATAGAAGACATACTGATGTTCCCCTCTATTGAATTCTTCATACAAGTTTATGTATTCATTGGTATAGAATTAGTATAATTATGTGTTATGATATGCTATTAGATATGTTGGCAATCCATGTATGATTGCTTTGATCTTTGGGAGGTTTCTGTCTTCTTTGTTTTTTTTCATGTATGAATCATATCTAGGAACATCCTTATTTTATGTCTCTATTCATGTCTTAGGTGCTGGAAGAACCTAATGGATCTTAGCTCTTGTAGGGTGCAAACTCCATGCAACACCCATGATCAAGGGTTAGTTCACAACCCAGGAATCTTCCCTTATCTGCAGAGAACCATTAGTTCATACATGAATTTTCTAAATATTTTGTGCCCACCTACATATTATCACCTATCCAAGCATATCCTTCTACAAACTCATGCCTACCTACACAATGGTATCATGATGGAACTAAACTCTACTAGGATTTAATCATTCAACAATATAATTTAAATTTCATCCATTCATGTCAATAACACATCAAGATAACATCATACAAGATTCATTCATACACATAAGGTTTAAACATGCAAACCCTAATTATTTTATTCATTTTCATATAGAATGAATTGCATAGGATCCATGGTTTCATATGAGCTTACAATTTAGTTGGCTTGTCAGGCCAGAGGCCATAAAAATATCAAGCATTTCTCTCTCCCTTCCTTGCATGATCGTTCTCTTTTCTTGCAAGCTTTCTTCCTCTAACTACTTGATGTTGTGTTTAGTTACCTTTCAGAAATTTTTTGCCTTCGACTTCCTAATGAAATATTCATGCACTTTCATTTTCCGATTTGGATTCATCCTCTTCTCAGGGAATACTCTTCTCCCACAACGTCATCTTCTAGATTCCACACAAAAATGCGTTCCTCTTCAATACATCTTCTCATTTTGTAACGGTTCAGCTTCTCCCAAGTTTTCTTCATGAAGCACATGGACAATATCCACATATCCTCCCACACACTTGTTCTCTGTAGCAATATCCCAATCCCAAAGACACATGTCCATACGTCCATCCTGTAGCAGTGCCCCCATATGCTCCATTATCACAATTTGCAACATTATTATGATATCAAACATTGTTGTCACTTCCTGCAACCACCTTCATCGTGGCATCCCTAGGATGAATTCGATGCTCCTGCATCAAACTCCCTATGTTTTAAATAAATCATTCCCTCATTCTTATGAGTTAAACCATTCACATCTACATCTACCCAATGCAACTGTCATCATTGTTTCACTCCTAACTCTACAATCCTTATTTCCATACATTCCAATTTACAAGAAATATTCTTCTGTTGCACATAATTTCTTCCAACTCATTGTTTTCTATTGTTGCACATCCATTTGCAATAACAAAACAATACTCTCATCATGGAGATTTGGAATTTCCATCCCATTCTTGATGCAACTCACATTCTGATATTGCTACCCTCTAGGTCTCTCTTTCTCCATTACCAAAAGAACTAGCCAAGCGCTCCTAAGTCATGCATCACCTACCCAACTCGATCTAAGTCACGTACCATCTAGGACATCCCACTACCACTTTTCATGTAGTGTACAAAGTTCCTTCGGTGTAGCCATCCACGCATGCTCGAAGTCACACAACATGGAGTCACATGCTCTCATGTTACACCTCCCTTGACTCAAACCACAACCACATGTAGATTTCCTCAGTCGGTGATTCTATCGGCATATTCACATTATTGACAAATTATCAGAGACATACCTTCAAGAGCCTTATTCTTCATGCAACAATTCCAAACTTGTTCCTCAACACTATTCAATCCTTCTAACATTCCTTTGCAACATGTCTTCTTCCTTAGGAGCTTTGAAATGTTCATTGTCTATCAACAACATCTTCATAATATTCCTCATCTTTGATATTGTAACTTCATCCATATTCAACTCAACATCTTCATGCATGCTTTCTCCTACATCCCTTATCTTCACAGCTTAATATTCTACTTGGGAATTCTCTTTGGACATATTCATCATTTGCAACTGCTATGATTCTATAACTATTGTAATATCTACAAATTCCTTCGATAGCATCTTCTTCTCAGCCAAGTACATTCAGTTCAATCTGCAGCCACAAATTTTCCTTCTTCCGACAAGAAAGAAAATAACATATTAAGGTAAAAAACGAATTACATCTTCACTTCCTCCTTTGATTCATTACATCCGACACAACCACATGTGCCTCTATTTTCCACTACTGTAATTTTTTTCATCTATGTTCATTCTCATTTCTTTTGGATTTAGGTCCAATGTAAATCTCTAGCCACAGACCGACAAAAATGCACTCACTACTACCAACATGTTTATCAAAACATATGATTGCAGTCTCCAACCCATGAAACCTTCTAAATACATTTTCTCTAGAAACCTACTCCTGTTGTCAAAAGTCACACATTACTAGCTCATTTCCAGTTACTATGCTTTCATCTAAAGATAACAATCATGGATAACCAAAACTACAAATCACATCTCATGAATCCTCTCATCACCCAGGATATCTCTTTTATCTCAAGAGAATAGTCACGAATAATTTCCACCACAACTACCATTTATCTCTAGCAACCATTTATCTCAAAGACTATCTTCCTTCTCACCAACAACCTTCTGGAATTTCCTTCATGTAAATTTTTTTTCTTGGCTTTCTTCTTCTTCTTGTAGCTTCAATATTTTCTCATTTAAAAACTTCACTTTGACACCTTCTACCACTCCATCATCTCCAATTCTTCTAACTCTCGGTTCCTGCACCTCCTTAGCCTACTCATCTTTACGAAGTAATCTGTGAGAGTTTTTTTGTATCCCTTGTCAAAACTACCATGCACAAGCGTTTTCTCTAGCATTTCCTCCCATCACTCTTCTTTCAACAACACAATATGAAACACAATTCTCCTAGGTCTTCTTGCTACCATGGTTACATAGGGACACTATTAGGAAACCAATCTTTAGGAGTGCAACTAATCCTTCGGAGCATAACCAATATCACACCCTTGCAACTTCTTTCATCCCAATGATGAAACTAACTTGATACCTTTGAAGATTCTTCCATCCTAGAGATGAAAATTACCCTGATAACCTTTTATATTTTTCCACCCCAGAGATAAAACTTGCTCAGATACAACATGATGTAGGGAGATAACACACCCCCTTCTCGTCACAATATATGTGAAGCAAAAACTTGTTTTTGTCAGTCAGTTCAATCGATTGAACTCTACTACATTAAATTCATCACTCTGAGATTTGTAAGTTGAGGAAGTGCATACATTATATATGCAGGATTTAGTTTATGTCATATTTCAAAATTAACACTATGAAATACAAACTACTCATTGTTTTTCTACAGAAACAAAATTACTGCATTGCTATAGAAACATAGTAAATGCAATACTACATAAACATAACTAATGTAAATCTACAAAAATGATTCTAGGAACTTGAATCTATTAACCTATTGAACTATTATTTGCAATGTTGTTACAATCTTTCAATCATTAGGTGCAATGAAGGTTTTTGTAGTCAAAATGGGATAATCTTTATTCAATTAACAATTTTGCGCACTAGTATTTCTGTAGTATTTAAAAACATAGTTCATAAATTAAATTGAAAGACTATGAGAAATGAATTACAGTAATCAAAATCACAATGTTTCTAAATCAAAATAAATCTAATTAAAATTGAAACAACGTATACCTCACATAGGGGGACCTCCTGGTTTGGTTGAAACTGCTAAGAAACGCTATTGAACTAAACTATGAATTAAAACTCACAACGCATAAGATTGGATAGTCAACCGGAATTTGTATTAATTCAGAATCAATAGAGTAACATTACAAAAACTATATATCAAATCATATCGTCCCTCATAGGATCTTAATATGGAGTATTTATAAATTACAATGATATGTATTAAATATAAAACCTATGGATCTCTATAACATATTTATCTAGAAAACAAAGCATGTGTATATTACAAATATGATTTGATATAATCGTGGCTAGGTGAGCTAACTTAGATGACCCGTGAAGAGAGAATTTCATGACAATGATGCATGGAATTATCCTACTCGATTTTGCTAACGAATGATTTGGCGTTGAATCAACTTGGATGCTCTGCCACTGTATTCTTCATTGACCTGAAGTTTTACCTTGCTCCCAGGTTGGCCTTGCTAACTTAGATTCTCAGTTGACAGGTAAGAAATCATCTAGTGATTATTTCAAACCTCGTCCAAGTCATGATTTATCCTTGGGATGCACGCAACCATGAAAAGTTGTTATTCTACTACAAAATGTTCAGTTGCTACAAAAATATAAATTTTCCATAGAATCTGTGATTCTTTAGCGACTTATTAATATAATGAATTTCATACTAATTTTCATAAGAAAAGGTGAAAACATGCAAGAGTAGAAACATTTACCTTGAATGTGTCCTTTGATATACATATCCTATAGCTAGGGGAATAACCATGGAAAAAGAGGTGATAATAGAGTGTAAGAGAGTTCAAAGGCATAGATTGAGAAACAAATTTAAGCATGGAAGTGACAAAAAAAGTTTGATTCGCTGACCTAACATCTTCCCTACATAGAATATGTTGCATGTCCTCATGCAACAAAATGCTTTGTTCCTAAAAAAAAATTTACTCCTTTCTTGAAATCTTCAAAAAAATTCAAAATTGTTGATCTCGAGCTCTTAAATCGTTTTTGTGGCATCTATTAAATATCCATACGAGATGATGAAGCTTGGATCCTCCTCTTAGCTTCATTAATTTTAATATTAAGTCTTCAATTTCTAATTTTAACTTGTTGGTTGTGGGTGTACCATTTTCTATATTTCTTGATTAGCAATTTATTTTTTGCTTCAAGATGTATATTTTCCCTCTCTATCCTAGTAATATTAGTCTTCCATGTTTTATTCTCAATTTTGATATGTTTATCGAGTAATTCCAGCTCTTGAATCTCTTATTTTATCTTCTTGACTTTACTAACTCGTTTCAATAGCTTTGAGGATGAAAGCACCGAATATGGAACTGTTTCTTTCTCAATTTTAATGGCTATGTAAACCTCAGTTTCCTGAGTCATAAACTCGTCAAAACTCATAGTTTCATCTTCATCCAGATTTGACAACCTTCCCCTATTTCCTGGACTTGGTGAAGGACTCATGGGATTTTCACTGAAATTCCTATGAATTTCCTTCATCTGAATGTTGCTATGTTGTTCTTTGTCTGATTCTTTGAGCTCAATTGTCTCCTTTTCTTGAATTATGTTTATTTCATCCTATTGTGTATTCAAACTTCTAGTCATGCTTCTTGTGGTTTGACACCCCAAAGTGCCCACCTTCCTTTTCTTCATTTCCATAATCTCTTCCCTCTATTCAAATACCTAGAATTTTGAACCCTTATCCTCCATTTGGATTTCAAGCTTTAAAACCCTTTCCTCAAATTTTTCGGGTTTATTTGCTAATTTTCTCTTGGGTCGACCTTTTCGTGAACTCAGTTCAAGGTTCGAACCAGGTTGCCACTACAGACAGGGTGTATCCTTAAGAATATAATATAGGCAGACAACAGGCTTCTGAATTGAACGAAAATTTAACAGCGGATTGCCTGAGGATCTGCCATAAAAATAACTCAGGAGAGAAGACTGCTCCCATTCGAAAATGACTTTGCATCGTAAAGTCAAAATGGTCTGGTTTATGATTATGACTGTAACTTGAATGATTAAAAACTGTCAGTTTGATAGAACCAGGTAATCATTCATCCAGTTAATCCAACCAAAGTAATGTATGTGACTCAGGTTACAATTGTGTAGTTAAAGAACCAGGTTGCCACTACAGACAGAGTGTATCCTTAAGAATATAATATAGGCAGACAACAGGCCTCTGAATTGAACGAAAATTTAACAGCGGACTGACTGAGGACCTGCCATAAAAATAACTTAGGAGAGAAGATTGCTCCCATTCGAAAATGACTTTGCATCGTAAAGTAACAGAAAACTGCTCCCATTCGAAAATGAAAATGAGAAAATGACTTTACATCGTAAAGTCAAAAGTCAAGTAACAGAAAACTTGGGCTCCAGCTACCTCACTAGTACTAGATATTCTTGTGTACGGATTCATGAATTGATCATGGCAATCAAATAAACATTTTCCTTTTATTCTCATTTCAAAATCAAAAAGTCAAGTTAAATGATGATGCCAAGAAAAAAAATATATTTCCAATAATGTAATGGAAAATATATTAAAAAAAATTATAATGATGAAAAAATATTAAATAAAATAATAATAATATAATTAATTTTTTTCAAGTCAAAAGTCGAAAATGACTTTGCATCGTAAAGTCAAAAGTCAAGTAACAGAAAACTGCTCCCATTTCGCTTTCACTTGCATTAACTTACTCCATGGATGTTTGTTTTCTCCAGAAATATATTTCCGTTGACTTCTGATGTCTTTACCAATATTAGGGATTCTTGGGCTCCAGCTACCTCACTAGTACTAGATATTCTTGTGTACGGATTCATGAGTTGATCATGGCAATCAAATAAACAGTTTCCTTTTATTCTCATTTGAAAGTCAAAAAGTCAAGTAACATGTTTTCTGTCCAAAATCTCAGCAATTCAAAACTCTGATTAGTATTTCTTTGTCTTTATGTTGTTGCTGCGCCACAAGAATGCTTGTTGCCGACGAGTACATTGGGCATCTTGTGATCTGCTCTCACACCTCTGTCTGTCAACACACTTAAATTTCGCTTTCACTATCACCGGCACTGAGGAAAAAGAAGAAACTTGCCCAAGAAGAAATTTCGCTTTCACTTGCACCGGCACTAAGGAAAGGTCAAAAATCACTAGTACAAGAATATCTAGTAATGAAGTTTTTATTATAATACTTAAACAAAGTTGATGACGTTTTTATTATAATACTTAAACAAAGTTAATGACGTTTTTGAAATTAGGTTCAATTTCAAAAACCTAACAGGAGGTCTTCCACTGTGCACACCACCCCCAAATTTAGACGGAATGTTTGGTTTGGTTTCTATGGACATGATGGATGTTTGGTTTCTCCGGAAATATATTTCCGTTGACTTCCGATGTCTTTACCAGTACTAGGGATTCTACTAGGGATTCTTGGGCTCTAGCTACCTCACTAGTAATAGATATTTTTGTACTAGTGATTTTTAACCTTTTCTCGGCTTTCAATGATTTTGTAATGATAGCTGCATTTTATCCTCTTTATTCTTTTTCTCCGTGACAACATGATTCAAAAATCCAACAACGTTCTTGAGAGGTGTTGGAATAATGTCGAAATATCAATTATTTGACAAAGTTGGTTTCAGGGTTGTTATAGTTGTATTCATTTATAGCTTCTAGGTTGTTTTCAGATCCACAAAGGTAGGGTTTGTTATAGGCTTTCCTAGCCTATTTATTTGTAAGGTTTCCCATATCAACTCATCGAATATATGTTCTATTTTGTTTGATTTGGTATCAGAGCCTTTGATTTGGTATCTGATCAGTACTACAAGATGTGCTCTTGAATTTGTTGTTTGATGGGATGCGGATCGAGTAGAAGCCGCATGAGTTTGTGAAAGAACACTACTAGTGCATGTCACTGTTACATGAAGTATTTTATTTTATTTTATTGTGGTATCGTTGTATGCATGTGGAGTTGTGACATTGTAAAGGAGCCGTGACTCTTTGTATTGGAGGCGTCCATGTGCCCATAGACAGTGAGCTTGCGTGGAGATTTGAGCCAGTAGCTAGAAGTATCACTAGACTGGTGCGGATTGTAAGTCATTGCATGGAAAATGGCACAGTGAGTTAACACAACGAGAAAAAGGGTTGCTGTAGAGTGGATCTGGTCAGATCCGGCCAGATCTAGTCTTCCTGAAGGCAAAGCAGGAAGCCAAGAGGCCCTGGCGAAAGCAGTCTTTGATCACATGTAGTGGACATTCCTGTGACATCAGTTTCAATTTCTTAGAGAAGAGAGCCAGATTTGTATTCTGGTGAGTCCCCAGAGTTTGCAGAGACCAACAAAAGTAAGGAAGGAGCCATCGATCTTGCAGACTGTCAACTGCATGAATTAAAATTGATGTGCAGTTGACAAAAGATCGTTGTGTAAAGGAATTCGCTGCTGTTGAAAGTTGCCAGCAAAGAATTGTTCGTGAAGTGAGACATGAGGTGCCCGCGTGAGGCGTAAAAGAAAGTTGCCACCGTGTATTGTGGTCACCGTCAGTGTTGCCATCGTTGCAAAGTGAAGGATCCCGACAACAGAGAGTGCCACTGTGGTGGAGTGTTGTCGGCTGTTCTATTTCCATGAAAAAAAGATGAGGGGATGTGATTGGTCCACAATTGACAGCTGCTGCAAAATTCGTGAAGGGAAGAGTTGTTAGCATACAAGAGAAGTTGTCATGGGCCGGAAAAGGAGACTTAAACAATTCCAGAGAGAACTCAAACAGATGGGGAGAAAGATTCAAAGAGCAGAGGAAATATATTTTGCAGGTAAATATAAAGTGTCTTCACCAGTAGCCGAGAAACACATACCTGATGGAGACCAGGATCAGATTGCGGATCTGGAGCAGATTGATGAAGATGAAGAAATCAATGCAATATTGAAAAGGTTAATGCTAGTTTTACCATCATTTTCAGGTAAAAATTTTGATCTTTGGAAAATGAAAATGGAAGGTTTACTTGGATCAATAGATTTATGGAAACTTGTTCAAAATGGTTATGAAGATCCTACTGAGAAGAGAAGAGAAAGATAAATTAACATTATATCTTGTTAGTTCAGCATTGAATAATAGCATCATGTCTTCTCTATTATATGAATTTGGTAAAATAGAGACTACAAAAATGTTTTGGGATATCATAGAAATGAAGTACAGTGCAGAGGGAACAAACACTTTGGAGCATATCAGTGCATTTGAAGAAGTTTATGTGAGTGAAACTGAACTTAGCCAGATTGTTGTGAATGAACCCCACTGTATAGACATACAGTTGAATGATGAATTTGAAACAAATGCATCTTTGTATGAGGAAACTTCTGAAATTGATGCAGAAGATGTTGAATTCCATTGTGCTCAGTCACATGTGAATAATGATGATTGTGTTGACAGTCTCATAACTGAAATAGAAACTGAGGATGGTAGTATTGAAGTTGCAATGATTAATGAAGACAGTGCCAATGAAGTAATCCGTGATAATGAGGAAACTACTACTAATGCAATATGTAGTAATTTGATGAATTCAACAACTCAGATTGTTGATGAACTGGAATGTGCTAAAGTTGATGAAGACAACTATAAAACAACTCATGAGACTGAAAACCTTGTGGAGGAAGATCTATTAGAAGGAGAGACATATGAAGTCAGATTTGATGAAGAATATTCATCTAATAAAGAGTGGTCAAAATTGATGCATGAGAAACATCTTATTGATGAGTTTTTGTTTGGTGAGAAGAATGGTCCACTTGCATACCCAAGTCAAGTGGAAGGAAACTTTATTGTTGCAGAGAAGGAAGAGAAGGAAGATGAAGAGGAGAAAAATAAGAAAGCTCTCTTAGAAGAGAAAAATGAAAATAGCAAAAAATGTTTTGATATTCTAATGAATGCTTTTGAGTGTGCAGGGTTTACTAAGGAAGAATGCGATGTTGAGCACTTAGGTGAAGTGTGAGATAAGTTTGATGAAGAATTAAAACTTATTAAGGAATGGTTTCAAAAGCCATATTGTGATGAATGCAAAGAAACATTACATTATGATGAGGACTGTATGGACACTAAAGAAGAAGACTGCATTACAGATATAGAAATTGAGTTTTTTTTTATGAAGTGGAGTCCTAAAGAAATAAAGTATTACTATGAGCTAATGTTGAAAGAATCCCTTGAGCAGGACATTGATGCTTGTACTCAGAGAGAGAAACAACAGTCCACTTATGAGAATTTTATAGAATCTGCAAGTATTAAAAATGAACTCATATTCCAAGAACTTGAAGCAATGTTGAAGACAAAGAACATTAACCAGAAATCAAGGTTGAGAAAGAAGAGATACACAAGAATGACAATGGAGCAGAAAACAAGAGTTAAAGTGTTTCAAGTTTGGAGCAGGAAACACAAAAAGAAGGACAAACATCATACAACAACCAAGAAGGCCAAGATGAAAGCACAGTTGATGAGTCAATTGTTAAAGTTATGTTGTAATGATGTAACCCTAGTTGAGACTTAGACCAGCAGGCATATTATTCATATTATTTGGTGTGTTGAGAATCCATTTCTCCATCAAGGGGAAGTGTTGGAATAATGTCGAAATATCAACTATTTGGTAGAGTTGGTTTCAAGGTTGTTATAGTTGTATTCATTTATAGCTTTTAGGTTGTTTTCAGATCCACAAAGGTAGGGGTTTGTTATAGGCTTTCCTAGCCTATTTATCAATTCATCGAATATATGTTCTATTTTGTTTGATTAGAGGAAGGTTCCAAGGTGTGAAAAGCCAAACATCCCTGTTGTCCCAGGAATTGACCCCGTGACAGGATGGACCAAACTCATTCGGAGCATTTGAGCTCTGAAGCATGTGACAAAGTCGCTACGACTAATCCGATCATGGCGGAGGACAAGACTCTTCTTTTTCCTCAGTGGCGGTGATAGTGAAAGAGAAATTTAAGTTTGTGGACCGAGGGAGGTGTGATCTTGCTGTGAGAGCACATGACAAGATGCCCAATGTACTCACGGGAAGCAAACATTCTTGTGGCCCTACAACAACATAAAGACAACAACATTCTTGTGGCCTTTTTGGATTGACATGTGAGGTTACTCCAATGTCTTTTCTCTTTATTTTACTATCTCACTGTTAATATCTGATAGTTGGCTTGCTTTTTTTTTTTTTTGTTATATTTTTTGGTCTGCAATTTTCACATCTTTTCTTAGAGATAAATTTCCACCATTCTAGCTAGTCTTTCACTTTATACTTATACAATTTTGTATATTTCGCTCATTAATAGAAGTTGTGTATTAGTGTATCTCTATTTTTATGGTTATATCTATGTTATATTATTGGATATCTGATATATCTTTCTACATTTCTTTATTATATCTCCGCTCTCATTTTGTGCTGAAAATAATCTGGATCAGTGGTATCAGACCAGGCTTCTTTTGATCATTTTTCAGTGCATGTCTCTGACGAGGTCCGAGTATAACAAGTTTGGTCTCAAGATTGTCTCTCTTATGGACAATCGCTCTCGCACACCCAAGAAATCCTCCATGGTGGAAGAAAAGAAAAATGACATAGCAGAAGATTTTATCAATTTGTTGCTTGAGCAAGCTCTCACGCGATAGAGGGACGAAATGATGGAGAATTTTCCCCACATCCTTCAACCCCTGTCGATAGCAGCCGAAACGTCTTCATCAAGTGGCCACTTTGGAGGCACCTCGTCTTTCAAGGTACAAGTTAATTTTGACATTCCCGTATTTGAAGGTCAGATAGATGCATATGCCCTAGAAAAATGGTTAAATATGTTAGAAGGGTATTTCTCTGTTCACAATTTTTCCAACAGGGAAAAGATAACCTTCGCACTCCTTAAGGCTCTCTTCCATGTCAAACATTGGTGGGAAAATTACTAAAATTAAAGTTCCACAGAGAACTCTGAAATATATGGGGCCAAGCCCACTTGGGATTTTTTTGTGGATGCAGTCAAGGAAAAATATTACCCTGCTAGTAATTATGACGACCAATACAAGAGATAGAGCACACTGCGACAAGAGAGGGGCCAAACAATGTCGTAGTTCATAAATAATTTTCATACCCTACGCACCAAGTTGGGTATCAAATACTTTGAGCGACATCTGGTTCTGAAATAGTGCGGGGCTCTGCATAGGTACATCCAAACCGAAATGGATTTCCTAGACATCTCACCACCAGGAGTTGGTTATTGATATGTTGTAAAAATCAAGCAGAAATTTAGGCACAAAAAAAAACAGGAGTTTGGGTCTGCAAATCCGCAACAACCAAAGTATGATAAAGGCAGCCTTAACAAGAAAAAGAGCCGAACCCAGATTCAAATTATAATTCAGAAAACACTGGCATAAGACAGATCATCGATGCAAACCCTACTTCTACTGTCGCGACCACAACAATTCAACCAGAAGAATCAGTAGATTTTGAAGAGGGGGAGTGCCTCTTTCATTCACAGATGTGGGTGAAGGGGACCCCGTTGCATTTTATTATTGATAGTGGAAGCTAGAAGAACCTCATCTTAGTAGAGGTTTTCAAACAGTTGGGATTGTCGACGACACCACACCCACAACCATACAACATCGAGTGGATTTTCCAGGGAAAACATCTTCGTGTCAGCTAGCAGTGTCGATTGTCATACGACATCCATCCTTTCAAGGATGAGGTATTATGTGATGTTGCTCCGTTGAATGTCTGTGATGTTCTTTTAGGCCAAGAATATATGTGGAAGCGCCATGTTGTTTGAGTCTTGACTCCGTAGTGTCATTGTTACTCTGGGGGGTCATTTCTACAGAACAACAGAGGTAGTTCCAACTACTCTTCCACCTAAACAATGTTGCAAGGTAGTATCTCATACTACAAAATTCAGCTTCTTCACAATCTGTTGAAAAGGTGCACAGACGGACACTGCAACCTTGAGACAAGCACCTTCTATCCAACAAAAAAAAACCAACAAGATTGAAGCAAAGCACAATGATTCTTTCCTCACAAAGTCATCTCATGTAGCCAGACTCGTTAAAAAGGTCCAACCCTTCAAACATCAAGTTCTCAACAACCTTCCACAAGCCAATCATCGAAACTTCTCCAATAAGGCAAACAACTCACCAAGGTTCAAGTTCAACAAACGATTCCCCCTCTCCCCCCAAAACTCAATGCAATGGAGACCATTGCTTCCTAAGGAGGAAGAATTGATTGAGATGGATACGGTGGCCACCCACCTATTCCAGTAGCTCAAAATTGAGTTTTCCACCTTGGCAGTTTTTCGATAATTTTTGGGTCCCAAACTTATGGGGTCGTTTTGAGGCCCTAAACGACATTTTTTTGGGGATTTGAGGCCCAAATAATTGGAAACGACACTAGCCCGGGCTAGTTGAAAATAATTCACCTTGGTTAGACTTTACCAATGGTGTATTGAGCGCCCAAAACAAAGATTGTATGCAAAAGTTAGCCCCCCCGAGAAGTTGACATATCAACTACATCCATCGGGGTGCACAAACCTTTTGGATTTTCATCTTTCGGGGTTAGGGTTTTTCTTTTTCCTTATGTTAAAAAGGCATTAGGAGCCTCATTGTAACAAACATCTTCTTGTGAATGTGAGTAGTCATCACATCTCTTCTCAGAGATAAGCTGCCACCATTCTAGTGAGTCTTTCACTCTGTATTTCTAGAGTTTTGTGCATTTCGCTCATTAATGTAAATTATGTATTACTGTATCTTTTTTTTTCATGGTTATATCTCTGTTATATTATTATATATCTTATATGTCTCTATACATTTCTTTATTATATCTCCGCTCTCATTTATTGTCGAAAATAATCCGGATCATACCCGTAATCAATAATTGTAAAAAGCATTACTAGAAGGTTTCATGTACTACAAGATTCCTTCTAGTAAGAATTTTAACAATTATTGTTTTCAAACACTATGCCACCTATCAATCATTATCCCCCTTAGGTACCTCCCTATGTACCTCATATTATCCTCCCTAGGTACACTACACAAAGAATTTTTTTTTAGATGAAAATATGGCCAAACTACAATATGAGGAATTTAGAAATGAAAGAGACAAAATGCTAGAGGCTAGGAAACAAGGCATGTGGGTTGCCATACATAATGGGAAAGTTGTAATCAAAGACATTACACCTTCTTGGTGGTAAAATCCATGGCCTAGCTCAACATTGTGATGCCAGAGGTTGGATCTCTATTCCCAATTGTCCATCTCAATACTCTTATGAAATTGTTGAGGATATTTGTTCTTCTCCTCATGCATTAGAAGGGATGTTATTTAAAATAAGTAGGCTATTTTATTTATGGTGACTCATGAGGCAAAGGATAAATCCTTACCCCTTTTTAGTGCGTTTACATGGTTATCTAGTTATAGGATAGAGACTTGTCCTAACTATAAAGGCTTAAGAGTCGTTGCATGCTCTATGCAAGATTATATAGCCCTCAAGATATAGGTGCAATGCTTATATCTACAAGCTAGGTTCTATTAAGTTTCAATATATAGAGGATACTCAAATGCCCAATTGTACATTGCAATCTTTTATTTTCTTCCATCTTATTCAACCCATTCCATAACAAGTGAGGGTGAATCTCAATTTATCGAATTCCCCCCTAGATATTCAACTTTTTAGATATGGGTGATCCTATTCTCTTAGTTGTCTTCAATGATCATACTAGAAGTATGTAGTTCCATATGTTAGCACTAAAAGTTACACCTTGACTGCTAAATTGCAAGTTCATACCCATCAATAGGTTTATGAGATAAATTTTCAAATGAGGTGTCAAATGGATAAAACTCAGTTCAACAATGTAAAAACACAGGGAATTATGGATAAAGTGGATCAACAAAAGAGGTCTTGTTTAGCTTAGGTCATGGTTTTAAATATTAGTGTGGATAGGAGGAAGACTTGGTAAGAAAATGAAGTGAATCTACCACTATCTTCAGGCTATGCCAGTAGACAAAGGAGGGAAATTCTTCAGATACAAGAAATTCTTAAATCTAAGCAAAAAAACTATGAGAAAGATATAATAGTATCACAATCAAACATCCATTGTCATACAGCTACACATATCATTTGAATCCTTCAATGATAATACAATTTTAGAGTGAGAGAAATAAGATGGAAAAAAGAGAACTAACTTCCATTAAACAAGATTTTATCAAGTTTGTTACATCAAAACCAGAGTAGGGATAATTAGGGTAGGAAATGATTAAAATGCCTTCTAGAAATATTATTGAGTAATATTAGATAAATTCTAATATTCGGTTGGAATTGTTTGATTTTGTTGCAGGAATGGATAAATATTGTCAAACCCAAGATAGCTAAGGAGATTCTGAAGATGCGTAGGCTCTTGGAAGTTGAAGACATTAGGCACAAAGCAGTTTCAGGAAAGATTGATTCTCTATTTTGTAAACATTATAAATAGTAAAGCAATCCTGAGGATCTCTCGATCCTCAATATAACTTAATTTACCCATATCATTATAATATATAAAGGGTAATGAATCCTAAAAATGATGATATAGAATTTTATCCAAACATTCAAAATTCATAATTGCTCTACAAAAGCAGTCTTTTGTAAATGTTGTACCAGTCATGGAATTAATAGAAGCTTTTGTCATTTTCACCATTTTTACATATTGAGTTTCTAGTAGCAGTTCTTCTGAGGACCGAGGGCCCAGTCTGAAGGAGTTACTGTCTCAATTTGTAATTATATCAGTTTGATTTCCATTCTGTGATTTAAATCTCTTTTGCAACAGTTAAGATAAATGCATGAGTGTGTTGATGCTTTTATATTGTTTTCTTACATAAGATAGGTGTTTCATTTGAATGATATCGATTATTGTTCCAGTTTCCATTACTGTAGTTTACTGCTTGACAGTTCCTCTCATTTTCCTACGCGTTGTTCCTTTCGATTAGATTACATGTGATGTTCCTTTCGATTAGATTACATTTGTAGTTTCTTTCCATTAGATTGCATTTGGTGTTCCTTTCGATTAGATTATATTTGTTGTTCCTTTCGATTAGATTACATTTTCTTTCCCTTTTCATAGATATAGTAATTTGTTGTTTCGTTTCCAACAAGTTGATTCATAGTTGATAAATCAGTTCTGCAAGTATTTTCCTAGATTATATTATTTCTTCTCAGTAGATGAATTCAACATATTAGTTAATTCCTTTAATTCACAACATGTTATTAAGAAGATTTCAATTCTATTAAGTAAGGTCTTAGTTTCAGAATGAACATGTGAGGAAATTGATTGTTTATAAACTTGGATTTGTTTTAACTACAAAATTTCTAGCCTTTGCAACTATTTGCATAGACTTTGTTGATATTCTTGAAATAAAAGATGAATCCTCAGGTTGATAAATTAATGTTAAACTTAGGGTATGTTTAGGACATCTTTAGAATCCCAACATCGAGGAAGACTTGCAATCTGTCATGTGAAATCTCTCAAGGAGATCTCGAGCATACTTGGACTAGGACAATTTGAATCCCAATGCATCTTGAATGATCTCGATTCCAAGGAAGAAATGTAGTGGACCCATGTACGTCATCAAGAACCTGTCATACAAAATCCTCTTGACTGCAACAATCACTGAAGTTGAGAAACAGGTGATCAACAAATCATCAACATGCAGAACTAGGACTAGAAGTGAGTCAACCATCCTGAGAAAGTAAACATTTGGGTCTGAATTACAATGTACAAAGTTATGACAACATGTAGGAGTCCATATTGGCATACCAAGCCCTCAGGGCCTGATTGAGGACATAAAGAGACTTCTTCATTCGAAAAACCAAAGTTGAATCCTGCATAAATCCATGGGGATGCTCCATATACATCTCCTCTAAGATATCACTGTGAAGAAATGAATTCTTCACGTCCATATGATGGAATTCCCATCCCTTAGCTGTTGCAATGGAAAGTGTCAAATGTATGGATTCCATCTTTGCTATTGGAGTGAAGGTCTCATCATAGTTAATGCCATGCACTTGCTGAAAGCATTTGGTAACTATCCTGGCTTTGTATCTTCTAACCTATCCATCCATTGTGTTCTTGGTCCTATAGACCCATTTTCACCTGACAAGTTTCCTTCCTGAAGGAAGGGGAACCAGATCCCAAGTATGGTTCTCGAGGAGTGAGTTGTACTCCTCCCGCATGGTGGATTCCCAAAAGGGATTTCCAGTATCCTCTCCATAATATTTTGGATCTGAAGACTAAACCAAGAAAATATGAATGGGTGGCATCGGTTCAGTGGAAATGAGTTCAATAGGATCATCCTTGAAATCAGATCAAGTCCTCCTAGTATCAGCTAGATCCCTAACATACTGAAGAGTAGTCTTGGCCCACTTGGGCCTCTACTCTAGATCTGCATCTGCATATGGATCCATTGACTCTACATATGACTGTAATGACTCTGTAGCTGGATCATCTAAATCCTATGAATCAAAACTCTCATTTGAAGAAAATTCTGCATGTGCATGCTCATCATCTCTTACAGGTGGAAGAACAAAAGTGTCTGCATGCGGATGTTGAGGTACATGCGAGACACTTTCCTCGAATTGGATACTATGCTCAATGATGAGCCAGACCAAAGAAATATCAATGAGTTTGCATCCCTTCACAACGTCGGGGTAACCAACAAAGATACACTTTGTGCTCTGTGGATCAAATTCCTTCCTCTTGTCAGAGGGAATCCTATCCCATGCACATGAACCGAAAATACAAAAGTGGGTCACTTACGGTTTGCGGTCGCTCCAAGACTTGTAAGGGGTCTTATCCTTGATAGATCTTTGGGGAGATCTGTTTTGGATGTAGGTTGCACAATTAAGTGCTTCATCCCATAATATCTGTGGAAGTGACTTTGCATGTAGCATGCAAGATGCCATCTCTTCTAGATATCTATTTTTCTACTCAACAACTCCGTTTTTCTGTGGAGTATAAGGAACCATGTGCTGAAAATGAATGATTTCCTCATTACAAATATTTTGTATCTCATGGTGGACATACTCTCCCATGCTATCTATTTAGAGGTATTTGATTTTTTTTCATGACTGTGTATCAACAAGGGCTTTGAAATATTTGAGGTGTTGAAAGACCTCTGATTTTTTCTAAGAAAAAAAATCCATGTGAAGCATGAGAAATCATCAACAAAAATGAGCACATACCTTTCTTTAATGATGGCTGGATGCAGAAAAGGGCCCATGAGGTTACTATGGATCAGATCTAAAGGAGAGGAATCCTTATGGGTCTTTCCTTTGTCGAATTTCTCTTGAGGGTGTTTTCCAAGAACACACCCCTCAGAAATTCCTTTGGAGAAGTGGATGTCGGGTAGAAAATCAACCATTCCTTGCTTTCTAATTTGTTTCATATATTTGAAATTTAAATTCCTAAACCTTTCATGCCATATCCTACTGCTTTCATCAACATTGGTAAGCAGTATTGCTTTCACCGGTAGAAACCCTAGAATTGGTTTGCATGCCATAGATATCCACTGCATCAGGTCTGAATATGAATCTCTTTCTAGTGTCATATTTTTTCATCTGATACACGAAGAGAATATTGACGGAAAGTTTGGGATTGTGAAGCATATTCTCCAAGCTTTCTTTTGTGAGTTCAATTCTTCCTTTGTCGGTGACCTCAACTGGAGAGTTGTCCTCCATCAGAATAGAAGGACCTTTGCATGCATCCAATGAAGAATATAATTATTTTTTGGAAGCCATGTGGTATGATGCACCTGAATCTACGATCCAGGCATCGAGAGAGGAGTTGATGGAAATCAAGGCATGGCTAGAATTGCCTTTCTTGGGATTCTGATCTTCTGGCTTCTTCTTCTTGGAATCCTCAGGGATGCGATCTCCAAGGTTGTTTTGCTGAAGTATTTGGGTCATTAGATCTATAATTTTATGCATACACGTGGATTCTACATGGAATCCTTTATGGCAGTAAGTGCATTTCTCCCCTTTTCTTCCCTTTCCACCTTTGGATCCGGAGGCATTGTTGAAGGGTTTTGATTACCCTTCCTTCTTTGGATTTGCATGTGTTTTCATTTTGGATTTGTCTTTAGATTTATGATATTGATGAATGCTTCCATACTTCACAGTAAGTGCATGTTCTTTTGGGCCTTTGTTTTTTCCCATATTAACGAGCTTGTTCTGCTCTTGTGTCAGAGACTTGATAAAGGCCTCAAGAGAGGGCATCGTCAAGGTAGATATAGAGGCAAATATAACTAAATGAAACGTGGATACAAACACTGGGTATTATGGACCAAGTTTGGAGAGAATGGTGAGAGCCATTTCTTTCTCCTCCTTAGATTTATCAACCCTGCAAGCCTTGAGTTGCGACAACAAATCCTTATATTTGGTAAAGAAAACTTGGATATTGTCGAAGGTTTTTGGATCCAATGTGAGAAATTCCACCTTGAGAATGTGTCCCCTCATCTCGTACTATTTTCCAAAAATACCTTCCATGTTGGTCCAAGCTTCATTGGGCTTTTACAGGAGGATATGTGAAAGGGGAGTTCAAGAGAAATGAGATTGCAAATTGTTCCAAACGCTTCATCCATTAGATTTAGATACTTTTGTTTTTATATGGATGATGTTGGTTTTTTCTCTGTGTTCATGGTTAACTGGTATAATCCTTTCCTCACATATGCATTATCATCTTCTCCTTCCATGCAAATAAATTATACGGTGTAAGAATGAATTCTTTTGGAAATTCCATTTTTTCGTTGTCTTCAGTCTTTGGTACCAACAAAAACAATTTGGTGTGTATTTTCCCTAGCAGTCTGTCGGCTCTGATACCATGTAAATTTGTTGAAACTGCAAAAAATAGATCTATCTAGGAATTGACATACATAGTTGCAGAGAAAATATGAGAAAAGAGAAGCAGAAGAGAAAGAATGGAAGAATTCTCATTAACCAAATGAATCAATGATAATTTACACATGATATACTCTGTATAACTCAACTAATGCACATTGGAGGAGAAGAAAATGCCCCATAGTTGTGGTCTAGAGTAATTTGGACACACACCAACAATTACGGGAGTAAATTTCCACCTAGTGTAGTCTCTCAAACAGTTACGTGAGTGAACTCCCACCTAGTCTGAGTTAACTAGTCTCTCAGTCTTCAGTTAACTGACTGAAACATAGTGAAGTGAGGAGGAGATCAGGGAATAATGATTAATGTGGTAGTCTGGTGACGATACCAAGGACAATGCACATTAGCTAGTGATGATCCCAATGTTGCATAGTGATAATCCTAATGTGGCATCTAGACTCCACTCAACTGATCAAACTAAAGTGTGAACTAAAGAGAATATTCTCCTCGAGGAATATTATTCCTAAAATATAGCAGACTGAATAATGACTAATAAACATAGGGAAAATGATCTAGGTGGATATCGGTGGCCACCCACCATTTTCAACTGGCTCAAAACACTTTTTGGGCAATTTTGGTAATTTACTATTTTTAGCAGTTTTTAACTTTCAGGGCCATTTTGAGGGCCTAGATGAAGGTTTTTCAGGATCGAGCTTCTCAATGATAACCGAAGGATTTGATTAATTCCCCAAAATCAATTTCCTCGAAGATACCTTTCCAACAATCTATCGTGCGCCACAAACGAATATTGTATGCCAAGGTTACGCCCCCGGGAAGTTGATACACCAAATTAACCAAAACGGGGTCCACAAAACTATTGGATTTTCATCTTCCGCGTTTAGAGTTTTGGATTTTATTTATGATAAAAAGGCCTTTGGAGACTCATTGTAAAACCATCTTCTTACGAATGAGAGTAGTGGACACATCTCTTCTCAGAGATAAGATGCCATCATTCTAGCAAGTCTTTCACTCTGTATTTTTATAGTCTTTGTACATTTTCTCTCATTAATAGAAAATTGTGTATTACTGTATCTCTGTTTTTATGGTTGCATCTCTGCTACATTTATATTATATTATTGGATATCTGAGATATTTCTGTACATTTCTTTATTATATCTCCACTCTCATTTCGTGTCGAAAATGATTTGGATCAATGGTATCAAAGCAGGTCGCTCTTGACGTTTTTCAGTGCATGTCCCCTACGAGGTCCGATTATAGAAATTTGGGTCTCAAGATTGTGTCTCTTGAATACCATTGCTCTCGCACGTCCAAGAAACCCTCCATGGAGGAAGAAAATAAAAATGATAGAGAAAACGATTCTATTAATTTATTGCTTGAGAAAGCTCTCACGTGACAGAGGGGCGAAATGATGGAGAATTTTTCCCACATCCTTCAACGCTTGCCAATAAAAACATGAGCTTATTCATCAAGTGGGAACTTTGGAAGTAACCTCACCTTTCAAGGTATAATTTAATTTTGATATTCCCATATTTGAAGGATAGATAGATGTGGATGCCTTAGAACTTGTTAAATCTAGTAGAAGGTTATTTCTCTATTCATAATTTCTCTGAAAGGGAAAATATCACCTTCACACTACTTAACGATCTCCCCCGTGTCAAATATTGGTGGGAAACTTACTAGGAGCAAATTTCCATAGATGAGTCTAGAATATATGGGGCTGAGCCCTCTTGGGATTTTTTTGTGGATGCAGTAAAGGAACATTATTACCCTTTTGGAAACTATTAGGACGAGTGCATGAGATGGACCAAACTATGGAAAGAAAGGGGCCAAGAAGTTTCAAAGTTCACCAACACTTTCCATACCTTGCGCACCAAGCTAGGTATCAAAGAATCTGAATGAAATTTGGTTCTAAAATACCGTGGGGCTCTACACATATACATCCAAACTGGAATGGATTTTCTAGACATACCATCACTCTGTTTTGCTTATCGATATGTTGTTAAAATCGAGTACAAGTTTAAGCACCAGAACAAATGGAAGTTCTAGTCTGCAAATCTGCAACAACCAAAGTATGATAAAGATGTCCCTAACAAACAACATTCTGAAAACCATTCCAAGCCACAGGAAAAGAAGGGTCATAGAAAGATGAAGGACAATAAAAAATGGTGTGATTTCCACAAAATCCCCTGGCACAACACCGATGAATTTCGCTCAAAATAGTCATTGGTGGCCGAGATAAAAGATAATGAGTCGAACCCTGATTCAAAATTTGATTCTAAAAATATTGATAGTAGACAGATCATCGATGCAGATCCCACTTCTATTGTCATGACTGCAACAATTCAACCAAAAGAACCAACATATTCTGAAAAGGGGGAGCGCCTTTTTCATTCACATATGTGGGTGAAGGGGACCCCACTAAATTTTATTGTTGATAGCAAAAGAGAGAAGAACCTCATCTTAGCAGAGGTGATCAAACAGTTGGGATTGTCAACAACACCACACCCGCAACCATACAACATCGAGTGGCTTCGCTAGGGATGATATCTTCATGTTAGCCAACTGTGTTAATTGTCATACGACATCCAACCCTACAAGGATGAGGTATTATGTGATGTTTCCCCCCTGGATTTATGTGATGTTCTCTTGGTCCAACCATATATGTGGAAGTGCCATGTTATTTATGAGTCTCAACCCCGTAGTGTCATTTTTAATTTGGGGAGTCATCTCTACAGGATACTAGAGATAATTCTAACTACTGTACCACCTAAACAGTGCTGCAAGGTAGAATCTCATACTACAAAATTCAACTTCTTCACAGTTTGTTCAAAGCGTGAATAGAAGAACACCACATCAGTCTCATTCCAAGCACCTTCTATCCAACTGAAGTAGGTTAACAAGATTGCAACAAAGTGTAAAGATTCCTTCTGCACACAGGAATATCATGTAGTGAGACTAGTTAAAAATTTCTAATCCTTCCATCCACAGGTTCGTGACAACCTTCAACAAGCTAAGCAACACAACTTCTCCAACAAGGCAAACAACTCATCAAGATGCAGATTCAACAAACACTTTTTGCTCTCCCCCGGGCACTCAATGCAATAGATACCATTTATTTGTAAGTAGGGAGGATTTATCTATGTGGATATCGATGGCCACCCACCTTTTCCAACTGGCTCAAAACAATTTTCTGTCAATTTTCGTAATTTACTATTTTTAGTATTTTTTAACTTACGGGGCCATTTTGAGGGCCTAAATGAAGGTTTTTCAAAATTGATTTTCTCAATGAAAACCAAAGTCTCTGATTGATTTCCCAAAATGAATCTCCTCGACGATACCTTTCCAACGAGATATCATATTCCCCAAACAAATATGGTATGCCAAAGTTATGCCCCCGAGAAGTTGATACACCAAACTACGCAAAACGGGGTCCAAAAAACTATTGGATTTTCATCTTCCGGGTTTAGGGTTTTGGATTTTATTTATGATAAAAATGCCTATGGAGCCTCATTGTAAAATCATCTTCTTGTGAATGTGAGTAGTGGACACATCTCTTCTCAGAGATAAGCTGCCACCATTCTAGCAATTCTTTCACTCTATATTTTTACAATCTTTGTACATTTTCGCTCATTAATAGAAAATTGTGTATTACTGTATCTCTTTGTTTATGGTTTCATCTTTGATACATTTTTATTATATTATTGTATATCCAAGATATCTCTATACAATGATTTATTATATCTCCACTCTCATTTTGTGCTGAAAATAATCCGGATCATAAAACCTTAGGAAAAATAAATCCTAGGTGTGTGTGAAGTATCTCCAACAATCCACCCACTCATCCCAACCCCTTCTCATGTGTTCCCACGATGTTGGATTTCATCAACAACTAGTACGTTCATTGTGATAATTTATTATTTTCTTTGGTTTCCTTCCTATATTTTCTAGCACGTGTTGTTTGTTTTCTTAGTGGACATTAGGCTTAAGTCAGTATCTATGGTCTCAGTTCCTGGGAATACCAACGAAGGAATCCATTTTATAGGGATTCCATTTGTTTCTCCTTTGGCAGGACACATTGGTCCACCTTACATCGCCACTTTGACTTTTCCTGGTCTCACGATTGGGTTACCAGTTTGGTTATTTTCCACTATGGTGAATTTCAATGATTTTGACGCTTCGTATGTAAACAATCCACCCTGGGATCCTCAACCTCATGTCGATCCTCTTCCTTCTTCTCCCTTAGTGTCTCCTTCTCGTTCTTCCTCTTGTCCTAGTGAAATATATATAGCTAGTGACCAGGTGGATAAGAAGAAGAAGAAATGAAGGAGTAAGAAGAATAAAACTAAGAGAGAGGAAAATATTCCAACCACTGCAAGACATGTTGGAAGCGACCAAGCAACCTCTGGGCATCATGCTAGGACTGTTGATGATGTCTTCAAGTCTAAAAAGAAAAATTGAAAGCCAAAATTCCCTTGTAGGAATTTTAAGGGAGATCACCTTCTCAAGGATTTACCTGGTATTCCCAAGGTCGTAGAAGTGTGGTCTCATGTTTCTTCTCAATCCACGTCATCAGTCACTACAGATCATGTTGGTGACAACCCATCAACTAGTAATCCGGTTGGAAATAATAAGGGTAAAGTCAAATTTCCTTACTTGTTTTGTAAGGAGATGCACCACACCTACCTTTATCCCCACATGTATGAAGCTTCATATTTGTTGAAAAATATTGTTGATGTTCAACAACAACTTCCAACAGGTTACCGTAAACTCTCTCCCAATCCGCCATTAGTTGATGAACTAGTCAAACTGGTTCCTTCCTCTATTAGTCTGGATAATCAAGTGGTCAATTTGGTTTCATTCTCTGTTGGACTAGTTGATAAAGGGTCGATCTGATTCTGTCATTGGTCAGTCCCACTCTTCCACAGAAGAGTGAAACCCCAATGATCGAACTGAGTACCTCCTCGATTGATCTGGTCCATCAAGTGGTCGATTCGATATCCCCATCAGTCGATCCCACTCCTCCTTTGAAGAGTGAGGATGTCTCTTATTTATTTCTTGTCACTATGGATTCTTTTGGACAAGGGGGCATTCCACCCATTCCAATGACACCCCCTCCAATCAATGCAATTTCCATTGATTGGAATTCTCTAACAGAACCACGTCTTCCTTCTTACGCAAATTTCCAAATTGCTATAAAAGTTTGTGGTAGGTATATTCCTAACACTATAATAGATGAAGGAGCCTCTGTTAGAATCCTATCATTGAATGGTTGGAAATCTCTTGGTTCATCTCAGCTTGTGTTGGTGACTCAGAATCTGTCGGATTTTAACAAAAGGGTTAGTCAACCTTTAGGGATCCTTCCTTAGTTTGTTGTTACTTTTGGGGAAAAAATGCTCTACATTGATGTGATGGTAGTCCATGACCCCTTGGACTTTAATTTTCTCCTCGAGAGAGACTATGTTTACACCATGAAATATTTTGGTTCCACACTCTTCAGAGTGATGTGTTTTCCTCATAATGGACACATAGTGACCATTGATCAACTTTCATTCATTGGACCTCATATAATGGTCAACCATTAGTCTTCCCTTAATGGTACATATATGCGAACGTCATCCGCCATGCCGTAGTTCAATTATGTGGCAACCTATCCCATGCATTCAACTTTGAATGAGAAGGAATATCTAGCTTCTTCTGAATTAGATCTAGTAGTTGATATGGTGATCTCTTCGATAGGTATTTTAGAGCCCGATCTCCCTACCCCTATCACGCCCCTCGACATGTATTCCTTCCAGATTGTTGTTCTTTCATCTCGCGAAGATCTCTTGGAAACCATGATCGAGGTTTTTCCCTTGACATGTATTCCTTTCAGAGTATTGTCCTCTTGGAAGTCATTATCAAGATGAAAACAACAAAAATGGTTCCCATTTCTGTGTCAATCGTGTTAAAAAATGAAATATTGGACTGGGGATCCAACCCAACAACAAGCATAGTTCTTTTCTTGTGCCAAGCTCATTAAAAAATGAAAGAGAACCTTATGATAATATTTCTTTTCCTATGTCAAGCTCTTTAAAAAATGAAACAACCGCCTTCCCCATTGAGTCGAGTCTTCCATTACAACTCGTAGTGGAACCTTCAGTCCATCCACCTTGGTCAGTTGATCCTTTTTCTTCCTCTTTCTCTGGTGAACATTTTTCCTATTAGTAACCATAAGTCTATTGGGTACATAAATCGAGGATAGGAGAAGAATCAATGGATGAACCGAAGCTTGGGGGGAATGCATCCAGCGTTTGATCACCTTTCTGGAGTTAATCCACTAGCTTCTCAACCTGGGGTAAAATTACCAACCATCCACATTTGGATTTTCCATTGGGAAGTGTCGAGCACAATTAGGTTTCTAGTTTCAAGCTCACAAAAAAAATGAAACCTATCCAAGCATAGTTTTACTTTGTTTCAAGATTGTGTAAAAATGAAACCAATCACAAGTTTAGTCTTTGTTATTTATCGTGCTCGTAAATACATGAGAATAGGTTACCGAGCTTAGTATTTTTTCTTTCTCGTTCTCGTTAATACAAGAGAATAGGTTATCGGGTATACTTTTATCTCTTTTTTGGACTCATAAAAGCTATACAAAAAAGGAACTCTTTGGAGTCTCCTTTAAGCTCTGTTCAGACTCTCTAAACATGAAAATATTGTCGAGTGAGATTGTTTCCTTTCACACTCATTAAAAGGTTGGAAAGGGCATCTTTCGAGTGATATTTTACCCATTTTTCTGCCTCATTAGACTAATTATGAAAAATGACCTCATCATGGAGAACTCTTTAAGATCTTTTCGAACTCGTTAAAAAATGAAAATATTGTCGAGAGACCTTGTTTTCTTTCACGCTCGTTAAAGTGAATTATAAAGAACATCTATTGAGTGGTACTTTATCTCTTTTTTGGTCTCATCAGACTATTTATGAAAAAGGAACACCTTATCCATTATGGTTGGGAGAGTTCTCCTAGGTATTGTTTTATACTTTTCTGGACCCTAGAGAGTAACTTTAGAAAAAAGTTCATTGTGGAATCCTCTTTATCAAATCTTTTCAGAATCTCTAAACATGAAAATAACATCGAGTTTACCTTCTTTGGGCTCATTAAACTTTACATTGAAGGACCCACACATGGGACCAAACCCCTCCTTCTTCAGGTTCGTTAAAAATATGTCACAGGACTCATCGTAAGATGAGCTATATCGATCATTTGTTATCCTCCTCAAGATCATAAAAATAGAAAGAGGCACTCGCCAATCATGGTGGGGAATTTTTAGAGGGTTTTTTGATCTTATTATCCTCATTATATGGCAGTCATTACTACTTCGAGTCACCCTTAGAAAATTCACCTATTCTATCATTGTATATAACAGTCGAGTCATCCTTTCTCTCTCATCAACCACCATTCCCATCATTGTGTCACGTTCTACTCATCGGTCCATGACCAATTATTATGGTATTCATATGAGTTAATGATGTCGATTCAAGCCATTTTTCATGCATACTTTTGTTACATGTCAAAATTACTCACTTTGAGAATGTCTCATTATCATTATCGTAAGTGTTGCACTTTTGCTACAGGTGTTGCAAGTGTCACAAAAGTCCTATGTCCGTCTCACATGTATCGTATCGTGGAAAACATCATAAGAACACTTGAGACATCCTATAAAGACTTGTTAGAAGAATAAATATATCATTTGGAAAAGTTTACAAGCTTTTACCTTCAGGAACTACCATCCTAAAAGTATTTTTGGAGATCAACGCTCCCCCCCCACTTGCAAGGAGTGCTATCGCTCCTTGTCCTCTTAGCAGGGAACAATGAAACGCTCTGTGGCCCACTTTGAGGGGCACCAATCTATTGAGAAACTCTTGGGGACGAATCCCCCTTATCTCTATGGACAACTGAGAAATATTTGAGTCATTTTGGCTCGAATCCAATTCCAAGGTTGGATCTAAGGGGAGTTCCACAACTGAAGGAGTAATATCCTCAACTTATACCAAGAATATCTAAGGTGGTTAAGCAACTCAAAAGCCTATATAAGGAGGCATTCTCATGGTGAAAGAGGAGATAATAATCAGTGAAAAGTATTTTCATTTTGAATGTGGATCCTTCGAGCAAGTTGTTGGATAAGGAGAGCTTGGTGAGGTCGTTACATCTGCATCTACACTTTGTAAGCACCTTATTTTGTTCTCATTAATATATGTGCTTGGCCTATTTCCTTCAAGTTTGTGGACATTGGCATGGACTTGTCTCTTTGGATAAATTTAGATTTAAACTAATCATGGTAGAATAGGAAGTATGCTTTGTCTTCATTTTTTTATTGGATTGCAGTACTCGTTGAAGGACTTGGAGATCAAGCTCAACTTGGGCTGAGCGAGGAAAAAATTCGTAAAAAGGTACTCATACTTTCTTCCTCTTCTCTATTGACTAGTTTAGCTATGTTTAAAGGAAAGTCAGTGTTCAAAGTTAGCACTTTTGTTTCTTGGTCATAGGGGTCTAAGGTCCAAGAGGATATTCACCTATCCTCAGGGGAATTTTCCTTTAAAAGAAATTGGCGACTCCACTGGGCATGTGATATTTATGAGCATTTTGTATATATTCAACAACCTCTCAATCCTCATGACCCTCATGTTTCTTAGGTAGGACCATGCAGTCAAACTATTGATCTTCTTATCAAACGGGTCATTGATCCTACTATCACATCAACACAAGTCCACCTTAATGCTAGATTCATCACTTCTACTCACACAAGGCACTTCGACCATTTCTCCCACTGTTACACCTTTTCACACTACATCTCCTCATGTTCCATAAGATCTAGTTGGAACATATTTATACCAGAGAATGCAGAGCCTTTCCAGATAGACATAATCAATTGCAGGACATATCCCGACTGGGGAGAAACCACCATCTAATGGGCCTATCCCTCCCGAAGGAAAACCATCCTATAGCAGGCCTACTCCTCCTAGGGGAAAACCACCTTTGCATGTTCCTTCTGGAGGAAAACCTCCCTTCTTTGGTCAAACCCTATTTGTGAATCAACCTATGGTAGGGGGTAACCTTCTTTTGTCGGAAACCCTTCACATTCCTGGGGAGTAATTTCAGGAGGTACATTTAATCAACCCTACCCTGGGGGGGAATCATATCATAACTCACAAGGAGGAGTATCAAATCCTTTTCCTTCCATACTATCTTATGGACAACCTTATCCAGGTGTCCCAAATCCCTCCTAGGGTCCTCAAGGACAACAACCTTATCCTCCCCAAGCGTCGAATGTTTATCTTCTCCAAGGGGCTAATGTTTATCCTCCTCAGGGACAAACTATTTACCCTCCTCAAGGGAAAACTGTTTATCCCCCACAAAGGAATCAAATGAATTATCCTCCTTAGCATCCACCAAGTTTCTCTCCTCTCATAAATGTTTCTCAACAATAATCGAATCCTACTTATCCTCGTAAACAACAACGTATGTGGGAGGTCCTACTAGATACAATTACCCGACTCAACTAGTCCATGGACCCACTGGTGTTCCCTTGACACACCAGTATCACCCTCAAGTTAACCGACAATTACCCTTCCTTTCTAATATGGATCTCCCAAACTTGTCTTGGCTAACCATGATCCCATGCTGCATTTTCCTTTTTGGCCAGTGATTCCTGCTAAATTACCTTCCAGCATCCCAAAGTTTGACGGTAAACCCGGAGAAGACCCGAACAACCATGTGATGACATTCCATTTATGGTGTTCATCAAACTCATTAATGGATGATTCTATACATTTACGTCTCTTCCAATGCATACTTACGGGTTCAGCAACCAAGTGGTACATTTAAACTCTGCGTGGTTCTTTTCAAGATTTCAACTCCCTCGTCATGGCATTTCTCATGCATTTTCAATTACCCATTCGTTACGAGACGGGTACTAAAATTTTAACCTCCCTTCGTCAAACCAACTATGTACATATCTCTGATCACATTCAGGAGTGGAGACGACAACGAAGGTTGATTAAAGCGATCATTCCTAACTAGTTATTGGAAGAATGGTTTAATAAATCTCTTTTACCCCCAATTTCTCGTGAAATCTCCATTGGTGGTGTAGTCACTGAGGAAGAAGGCATTGCTCGAGCTCAGTACTTAGATTTGGTTTATTCACAATCTAGTACTTTGTACGAGATGATTCCAAATTCTACCTGTGCCACTACCGATCCATCCAAACCTTCATCCATGACACATGCGGATGGATTTATTGGTATCGTCAAAAACCAATTTGCATTGTAGTCGTTTGGAACAGTTATTCGCTTTGTTTTAGTGCCAGATCCCAGTTCGACCTCACTCTCCTCTACCTCCCTCCCGACTCAAGTATCTGAGGTGAATGTAGTTCAATATGCCCCTTCACAACAATCCGAAGGTAAGAAGAAAATAAATAATAAACCCAAAAGGAATAATAATAATGAACAACCCAAAACCCAAACTCCACCTCTTGCTAATGAAAAGAAACCAAAATGAAAGCCGAAATTCCCATGTCTTATTTTTGGTGACGATAATTACACCCGAAACTGTCCACATCATGATGAAGTTGCAAAACTTTTCAAAGGTAATTCTCAACCCGCCTTGTTAACACAACCTTTTCCTCAACAACAATCCATGGTTTCTCAAGCTCTTCACATGGATGGATTTATATCGCCAAAACCAATTTGTATTGTGGGAATGTTTGGAATGCTTATTCGCTGTTTTAGTGCCGATCCCAGCTCATTCTCACTCTCCTCTGCCTCCTCCCACTCAAGTATCCGAGGTGAATGTAGTTCAACATGCCCACAACAATCCAAGGTAAGAAGAAAAGAATAATAAAACTCCAAAAGGAATAATACACAATGAACAACCCAAAACCCAAACTCCACCTCTTGCTAATGAAAAGAAACCAAATGAAAGCCGAATTCTATGTCTTATTTTTGGTGACTTGAGATTACACCCTAAACTGCCCAATATCATGATGAAGCTAAATTTTCAAAGGTAATTCTCAACCCGCCTTGTTAACACAACCTTTTCCTCAACAACAATCCATGGTTTCTCAAGCTCTTCCTCTTGGTCATAAAAGGGGGCATTTCTAGCCACCCTAATAATGATGATTCCTCGATTAGTGCTCATATTTATATGTTCAATGGGGTTGATTTAACCACTCTCTCTATGACATACGACACACCAGCTAAACATGACAAAGAAAATGTCACTAACGGTAATTTATCGGATCCATCCCCTGCCTCTCTAAGTCCCCCATATGTTATTCCTCCCTCTGTATCACTTCAAATAGAGAAACCTACTTTTGAATCTATCTTACGCCCTCCCAATAGAACTATCTGTAAATCGACTTTCAATTCTAGTTCGCGTGCCTCCCAAAACCACAACATCGTTGAAGATTTGGCTCAAGCACCATGTGCTATGTCTTCTCTTGAAGTTATAAAAAACTACCCAAGTCAACTTAGAATGCTCTTGGTTGCTATTGGTGCCATTGAACTTGAGTTGTCAAACAATATCACATTTAACGTGGACAATTTCAAGTCATGACTTTCTCACCAACTTTATTTTCAAATTGATGTTGTTGTTCACAACCAACACATTCACCGCACTATTTTGGATGACGTAGCTTCCACTTGTGTCATGTCGTTGGCTTGTTGGAAAGGATTAAAATCACCCACACTTAACCAATCCCCTACAATGTTACGAGCATTCGATGGGAGAGGTTCTCATCCTCATGGACTCTTGCAGTCCTTAGCCATTTAGTTGGGTAGAAAAATTGTCTCTCTTGATGTCGAGGTAGTCAATGCTTCCCTCTATTACAACTTGTTATTAGGAATAAGTTTTTTTTTTCTCATGACTGTCGTCACTTCATCGATGTTTCGATGTGTACAATTTCCTCATCAAATAAAAATTGTCACTATCGACCAGTTGGATTACTATACACGCGACGCTCGCACTCCCGCCACCAACAATATTCCTTTCTTGGGAGATCACAAGATTACATATGAAAGTGTTGGTGTAGGTATTTTAAAAGACTCTTCCCTTATGGGTACTTTCCCTGCACTACTTCCTCCTACCACACAACATATTTCCACAATAAATATGATTTCGACTATGGCCTATCAATCTTTAGAATCATCTGATCCTTGGCTTGTACCTAGTCCGTTAGAATTCGATCCACTGGGTGATGTTATGCCACTTAGTCCGGCTGAGGATTCATACGATGTTATCCAATCCACCTCTCCCTCCATCGATGAACACAATCTATTGGCATCCAAAACTTATTTGATGTTATCTTGGTTGAATTCCTTGTCTTATGCTTTTGAATCCATTATGGAAATGATTAGTATTGATGAAGTACCTTGGGATGAAAACCATCATCGATCTTCTTTTATTCCTCCTCTAGAAGAAATTCAGGAAGATATACACTCTATCTCCCCCCCCTCCGATGTTGTTGATTCTCCACAATCTCCTATACTTACCCATGATACTATTTCTGAGGGGAATTTAGGCAACATATCTTATACGGTCGCTATTGATATTTTGATCAAGGAAGGTATCGTGGAAAATATTAATCTCGGTGATAATTGTTTTCCAGAAGAAGTGGTTTCTTACACTGCCTTATTTAAATAATTTTCCAATGTCTTTGCTTGGAGCTACGAGGAAATGCCAGGGATCGATCCCTTGATCATTGTGCATGAAATAAAAACTTATCCAGGTGTTAAAATTTTACGGAAAAATCTTCACCAGTCCATCCTAAGAAAACCGCAACCATAAAGGCAGAAGTTGAGAAACTGTTAAAATATGTCTTTATCTATCCTATCCCCTTGACAGAATGGGTTTCTAACATTGCTCCAGTTGCTAAAAAACAAGGAACCATTCCTGTCTGCGTTGATTATAGTGATCCTAATAGATATTTTCCAAAAGACAATTACCCCACACCCTTCATTGACCAAATCATTGATAATTGCGCTGGCAGCGTTATTTTCTCTTTCATGGATGGATTTTCAGGATATAACCAGATTGACATTCTACATGCTGATCAACATAAGAAAGCCTTCATCTACCCATGGGGAACTTTTGCCTATAGGAAACTACCTTTTGGTCTAAAAACCACTGGTGCCACTTTCCAGTGG
Source organism: Picea sitchensis (assembly GCA_010110895.2). Taxonomy (NCBI): domain Eukaryota; kingdom Viridiplantae; phylum Streptophyta; class Pinopsida; order Pinales; family Pinaceae; genus Picea; species Picea sitchensis. The sequence continues at coordinate 39,835 of SNQJ01S0012256.1, read as the reverse complement.
GCCATGTAAAATTCTTTCCATGATATCAAACATATTGTGAAACCTTACCTCGATGATTTACCTACCCATTCATCTAGTCGATCAGTCCATATTGGTCATCTACGAGCCATTTTTATTCAATGTCGGTTCTACCATATCCGTTTGAACCCCCAAAAGTTTATCTTTTCTATTGAATCAGGTCAACTCCTTAGTTTCATTGTCTCCAAATATGGGATTAGGGTGGATCCCTTAAAGATTAAAGATATTATTTCTTTACCTCCTCCCAACAATATGACCCAACTACAAAGTTTCCAGGGGAAAGCGAACTTTCTTCGTCATTTTATATGTAACTACACCGAGATTACCAAAGGATTTATGTGATTGTTGTAGAAATACACTCCTTTCATATGCGATGCCACCGCTCAATGATATTTTGATGCTCTTAAGAATGCACTAACCCATACACCTCTTTTGCATCCTTCGAATTATGCACAAGACTACATCCTTTATTTGGCAGCCTGTACTTCCACTATCGCTATGGTGTTAGTTCAAGAGGACCCTAACGGTGAGGAACATATGATCTACTATATGAGAAATACTCTATCCAGTCCGGAGCTTCGATATTCACATGTTCAAAATTTGGCTCTGGACGTTGTGATTTCCATCTAGAGATTTCGCCATTACATCATGTTAAGCACTGCCATGCTCATTGTAGACTCAAACCCCATGTATCATATTTTGACACGAAAAGTCCTTGGGGGAAAATATTCCAAATGGATTGTTATTCTTCAATTATTCAATCTCGAGTTCACCAAATCAAAATCTAAAACATCCTTTGTTTTTGCAGAACTTGTCTACGATCTTCCCCATGTTGATGAAGATACTGAGCCTAGTGATTCTCTCCCCGATGAATCTGTGTTCATCATTAGAACATTCGATCCTTGGTATGGAGATATTCTTCTTTATCTTCATACCCAATGTTTTCATCCTGATATCCCCCATGAAGAACGTCATCGTATTCGTCACCATTCTAAACGCTACCTTATCATTGGTGACACTTTCTATCATCGTGGTATTGACACTATTTTGTGCCATTGTTTAACTCATGAAGAGGTTGAATGTGTCCCTAATCACTATCACCTTGGAGCATGTGGCAGTCACCTTTCTGGGATGGCTACAACTCAAAAAATATTATGTGTCAGTTACTTTTGGCCCTCCATCTTCAAATATTGTATTGAGGTTGTCAAAAGAAGCCCACCCTGCCAATTTTTTCATAAAAAGGCATGCACACACCCTGCTCCACTACATCCTATTGTCGCCATTGCCCCCTTTGCCAAATGGGGCATTGATTTTATGAAATGTAATCCTACCTCAGCCGAGGGGCACGGTCATATCATCATTTCCATTGATTACTTCAAAAAATGGGCTTAGGCTATGCCTACTTTCCTTAATGATGGTCGCACTACATCTCTCTTCATCTTCAACCACATCATCACTCGCTTTGGTTTTCCATGAGCCATTGTCACTGATCACGGTTCACATTTTCAAAACCAGATGATGAGTGAGTTACATGTCAAGTTGGGTTTTCTCCATGAGAACTCATCCCCCTACTATCCTCAAGCAAACAGAAAAGTTGAAGCTATCAACAAAGTCCTTAAAACCATGATTCAATGCATGGTGGGGGAAAAAAAAACTCCTTGGCATATACAAATTTTCTCCGCTCTCTGGGCTTACCACACCTCAGTGAAAACTGCAAATGGATTCACTCCTTTCCATTTGGTATATGGCATCGAAGTGGTATTACCAATCGAGTGCAAAATTCCTTCGTTGAAACTAAAAGTAGAACTCATGCCTCACACTTCTGCTAAAGAGGAATGTTTCCTATATTAACTAGGTTGGATGAAACACATCGTGATGCCACTCTCGTTAACGAGACATATCAAAAATGAATAAAGAGTCAATATGAAAAATCTATCCACCCTCGTACTTTCACAGAAGGAGACCTAGTCCTCGTTTATGACCAGGTTCACGATAAGTTAGGGACAGGCAAGTTAGAACCGTCGTGGCATGGACCCTACATCGTAAAACATGTATTACATAGAGGTGCCTATGAGGTAGTTGACTACTATGGAATCTCTCTCGATGAATCTTGGAATGGGGTTTACCTTAAGAAGTACTATGCATAGAAAATCTAGCATGTGTTCTTTGTACACTATCATACTATAGTTTTGGTGTGTCTTTTTCTCTTGCATGTACAAGTTTTGTCTTAGCATCTTATACTTTATCTTTTGATTGTGTGCACAGATCAAATCTTCCTTTCCTATATTTTTCGGGTTTATGGATGGAGCTAGTCAACACACCCAGAACATTGCTTCTGCAACTTGGTTCATTTACCACTCTGTTGAGTTAGTGAGTTCAGGAGGAATTTTCCTAAGATCAATGACCAATAACATCACAGAATATCACGTTGTCATTGGAATTTTAACCGAGGCCTTCTCCCTAGATATATATCGTATAATCATTAACCTAGACTCTCAACTCGCGGCTTGTCATCTTAATCGGGTCTACACCATTCACAATCCTATCCTATTGCATATCCACCTATGAGTTCATCATCTTGAAAGAATGTTTGAATTTATAGAATACAGACACATACGAAAAGGGCTCAACACAACTTCAGATTTGCTAGAAAATTATATTTGGGATCAATATCTCATGCATAGATGAAATTTTATAAAGAAAATGAATCACATGTAAAATAAACACATCACACAAGATTATTTGTAACATCATTGGCACCACAAAACTCATATATATATATATATATATATATATATACCGCATGATAGCGAAATTTTGTTTACATGAAAAAAGGTACATAGAAGTGCAAAATATGGGCCCTCATTCCCATGATATCATCATGAAAAAGACTACAAAAAAAAACATTTGGAGGATCCTAGTCCTCCTACACCATGTTGTGCTATGACAAGCACACCACTGCATGGGCCACTCGTCAAAGTAGGTGGTTCAGACTCTCGAGAACCCCCATTGTATTCCTCTGCAAATGTAGGGGTACATCTCGCCTCCTGAGGAGAGGGACACCCATCATAATACCACTGATACTCCTCTCGACCACCCGGAGACCCCCCACTGCTACCTCATGCTCGACGACTATCTATGCGTCTCTGTGATTCCCTAGTGACGACATCTATGCTAGACGTGATGCACCTCTATTTGCATGGTGAAACAATGCATCTGTTAAAAACCCCTCTGTGTACACATAAAAATAATATATATATATAATTAGAATAAAAAAAACATATGATAATATTTTGGTTTCCTACCCAATGCATCCTAGTCTATACCCTCTGGAAGGGCCAAGTCCAGGCTACCCTAGAAATCTACTCCGGCGTATAGGAAGTCGTCAATGACGATCAACTGACAACTCAACTAGGAAAAGAAGTCGGTTGTGAATTTAAATTCTGAGTCGGTTCCCAACCTTGGAGACAAGCTCGTCCACCTTTCCATTCTTTTTTCAATCACAGGTCACACCATCCACGCGATCTGTGACTGCATCTAAGGTATCAGTTCTAGGAAAAATGAAACCAAAAAGGAACCATACACAAATTGTTTATGGGTCCTATTGTTGCATTTTGTAATTTGATCCTTCACATTGCGAAGGAAAGTTGCACTTCAGTTGAACAAACTTAGCTCCATGCATTGTAGAGAATAAGCCATTTGGGATTTCAAAGCTAAATGCGCACTGGTACTACCTGCCAAATTGGTTATGGAAAACAAGATGGATTGTAGTGTCAACTCTATGACTTATTTAATCACAGTTCGGCCTCCAACCAATCGCGACCCCAGAACACAATGGTCTACCACGTATACCTCGGTAGGCACACGAATTACCCGTTGTCAGGAAAAAATAATAGGAGCCCCTCTCTTCAAGAGGCTGATCAGAAAGTTACGTCCTCTAGCTCGATTTTGAGCGTTTGTGGCCCAATCTGAAATGCTTGTTCGATGTCATCCCACAACCCAATCATATACTCAAGTAACAAGACTTGCTTTTTCAACTTCTACAATTTAAAGTACTTGAGGAGGCCACAATTCCTTAATGCGACCTTGTTTTGGGGTTTTGCAGTGAAACTATGTCATCGATATCGTGGTCACGCTCTTTCCACTGGATCATGGTTTTTATCAATGCAAACTACAAGAAAATTCAATTAAAATCCATTAATCATCTCATAAAATATTTTTTTTGGGTATTTTTAGCTGAAATATCAACTTATTTTTTCATTCTGCACCTACACTCCCTTAAATGCATACACAGAGTGCTATTTCTCACTTGGAGTACCCACCAGGGTGTCGAAAACATGATCGACGCTCCCGTCATCCCTTTGAGGGAGCTCCGATATGGTTCGACACCTAGGGATTCATAGGGAGCCCAAAATGAGACTAAAAACTACCTTAAATGAATTTTTAAATAGTAGAAAATGATTGGAAAGAGTTGAAGACCAACTTGATCCAGATAGAAGTGAAAATGGTGGACCGTAGCTCCAGTGCCAACAACTTAAAAATCGCTCTCCGAAGTCGAAATTACCAATGCTAGAAGAGTTTTTCATAAATGAAATGGTAAATGACTTTTTTTAGCCCTATTTCATTGATATAGGGTTCATTTTTGCTAAACCTATAGTCTTTTTTGGATTTAATTGTTTTTTCAAAGATGTCACTAATACCCCGGAATGCGGATTTGTCATCACTTGCAGGTTTCAAAGCGATATTTTTTCGTTTAACCTTGTCACACTGTTAGAGACATTTCTTGTAAAGGGGGTAAAAAGCGAAAGAATGGGCTAAAAACCCACTTGCCCTAAGTTCGGATGCAAAGTGCGCTTGTGATTAAGCGGCAAGCAATCTTGGACGGTAGAGATTCATGCACCCGGATCAACGGTGCACATAGGATTCCAGAGCCCCCCCGTCTTTCTACCTTTAAGCAGAAGGGGGGGGTCCAGAA
>SNQJ01S0012256.1:0-34832 GCA_010110895.2 Picea sitchensis | reverse complement strand
TCTCTCACACCACATCACTTCATATCTCACCCTCATAGGTTGGCGCCACCACTCCCGTTATGCACCCCATCCTTCGCACTGGCCTCCACACCTATTCATCAGGCCGTTCAGCTAATTCAAGTGGCATCGCAAAAGGTCTTCCACATCCCAAAGGTGTCGATTTGGCTGGGCCATCCTCAATCCCAATGAAGCAGTTATTGAAGTGGTTGGTGGTGGTTCAACATCGCCTCTGCCATAATGGGAAAGTCCGGCGACGAATTAAAGGCACGTCGATTCGCCTACGGAACTGTCAGGAGTTCGATTGTGTCTGCCATAAGTTTCACGATCATTCAGAGATTCCAGGTGCAGATTGTCAGAAGCCATGTAGACGCAAAGTTTTTAATGCAACGTTTTGATTCTGTTGCTGTTGTTGTTTTGAGTATATGTAGGCTTTTTGCCATTTTTTTATCTATCGATGGTTGAGCAGAGCTCCCGGTTGTAAAGCTTTAATGAAGCACTGATACTCTGGTTATGTATGGACTTTTGAGACTTCTTGCCTTATGAATACCATTTTCTTTTACGTCTTTGTTATATTGTGTTAGAACAGCTCGGAATTGGAGGGTCCAGTCGAGTTGTAGCTGTTATAGGATGATGTTGGATTGGATCACTGTAGCAGTTACGTTGTTTCTAATCAGTTCTTGTGATATTCCCAGTGCTGAGTGACGTGGAATTGGAGGATCCAGTCAAGTTCCCTATTCAGTTTCTTGAGACCCTGAACCAAGAGGATCTTGCATTCAGAGTCTTTCCTCTGCAAACCGATGGAATCCTGTTGCCTAAAGTCATTTGTTCACCTTTCTTACCAAGTCTTCCACCTGCTCATCTTTTAATCAACCCACTGGCTGAAATTAGATCAAGACCTCCTTTGTTCCTTACATGCCAGACCCAGTCCCTGAGTTAGAATGATATTTCCCCGAGTCTCTACCCATCTGATCATCCATTAAAAAATATCGTGACATAAAACTGATGGGTGTCGGGCTCTGCTCCTGTAAGCAATCCAAAAGTGACTTCCGATGCTAACACACACTAACGAGCATGGTCTTAGTTCCTTCTCATGCTCGAAAAAACATGAGAACGTAATCGAGTAGAATTTTATCTCTTTTAGAGACTCGTAAGGATATACAAAAAAGGAATCCCCCAGAGTCTCCTTTAAGCTCTTTTCAGACTCTCTAAACATGAAAATATTGTTGAGTAATCTTGATTCTTTTCATACTCGTTTAAAAGGTTTTGAAAGGGCATCTCCCAAGTAGAAACTTATCTCTTTTTCGGACTTCAGAGACTAATTTTATGAAAAAGGACAACCCTGGAGTCATCTTTAATTTATTTTTCAAACTCTCTAAACATGAAAAACAACCAAGTTTTCCTTCTCCGGACTCGTTAAAAATTACATAGTAAAGGACCCATATGGGAACGAACCCTTACTTCTTCTAGTTTGTTAAACACAGAAAGAGGGACTTACTGAAGGTGAGTCATATTGAGCATGTGTTATCCTCCTCGAGCTCGTAAAAATAAAAATAGGTACTCGTCTATCTAGATGTGGGGGAAATTGAAGGAAGCAAGCCAAACCTTTTTTTGGAAACATCACAAGTCACTCTTGTAGCCACCCTTGAACAAAGTACATTGTCTTCACATCCATTTTAACCCATTGAACCTCTGCACTGAACCAATCCTCTGAGCTTCTTTACTCCTTTGGGTTTCCCAATGAAAGTCATAGTGTCCACTGCATCATGTTTTGGTCCATGTCGTGTTTCTGTTGTTTCTATCTCGGTGTTCAAGGGACGTATCTGCCTGGAGAGTCAAACATCACAAATTTCCAGTTTCATTACCCATGTCAGTCCATAATCATTTGATTCACCATCTTACATCTCTATGTCAGTTTCGTGTTGTTGATGGGGGATACATAAAGGCCCTCCTTTGACGAGTCTTTTCCTGTTGACTTCAACACATTATCCAAGACTTAGACTTAGAAACCAGTTAGTACCTTGGGACCTGCATGCCTCAATGGCATGCCTCCTTGCTTCTGACAATGGGTTTACATCATTGACCCCTGATCACATGATTGCACAAATTTTCGACTTCAAATCATGTATTCACATTCGTTGGATTGTACCAGGGTACCTTGGGAGTCATTGATATCCCTGGTGATTTCCCTCGTGCTTGTTAACGGTTTACCTCAATGACCAGTAATCAAGTGGTTTCTTCTATGTTTGACATCAAAACATATATTCACATGGTTATATTCATACCACATCGGGATCGGTTAGAAGACCCTGGGTTGAGTGTTCACTCTAATATATACTTTACCTAGGCTACGAAAGGAGATAATTTGAGCAGATTGGTATATATACTGTCACATAGATCCACTTTGTATTGATATGTGGCTATGTTTTGTCATCTCGTAGATCCACTGTGTAATTCTCGTGGCTACGATAAGTTTATGTCATGGAAGTATAGATACACATTGTATCTTTGGTGGCTATACCCTTACGTCAATATGATTATGGATCCGCAGTGTATTTGATGGCGGTCATACCTTGAAAGTCCTTTATCACTCAAGCATAGGTATGCATGCCTTGGGTTTGAAATATGTCATAACTTTTGTCTGATGGTTGTTTGCATCTTCTACCAGGTTCTACCACTCAATACCCTTGCTTCAAAAAGTCTACAAAGTACTCCAGTCATCTTCCGACCTAGCACTTTGAAGGGCAATCTGTTACACACCAAAATTACTCACTTCGACAATGTCTCATTATCATTGTCGTAAGTGTCGTAAAATTCCTATGTCCATCTCACATGTGTCTCATCATGTACAACATCATAAGAACACTTGAGGCATATTCTAACGACTTGTTAGAAGAATAAATATATCATTTGGTGAAGTTTACAAGATTTTACCTTGAGGAACTACCATCCTAAAAGTAGTTTTGGAGATCAACGCTCCCCTGCCCACTTGCAAGGAGTGCTAGCGCTCCTTGTCCTCTTAGCAGGGAGCATTGCAATTCTCTATGGCCCACTTTGAGGGGCAGTCGATCTGTTGAGCAAATCTTGGGGATGAATCCCCCTTATCTCTAAGGACAACTGAGAATATCCAAGTCAATTTGGCTCGAATACAAGCAGGGATGATTTTAAGGATGGAAATTTGTTTTAAAATGTAGAAACCTTGGCGAATCTTAATAATCCTTCATATTCCAACTAAAAATGTTTGGCGATAATTTTGTAAAAATATTCAAATTTATAAGGATTTTATATAGTTTTTATAAAATTTTGGCTATTTTTAAGGTATTATAATTTTATCCTATAGAATTTGAGCGAATCATTTTTAAAATAGTGAATCTCTTTTTTGGAAAAACCATGGAAAATTAGCCCATGAACGAAATTTATCCCCTAAAATCATCCATGAATCCAAGTCCAAGGATGGATCTAAGGGGAGTTCCACAACTGAAGGAGTAATATCCTCAACTTATCCCAAGAATATCTAAGGTGGTTAAGCCTCTCAAAAGCCTATATAAGGAGGCACTCTCATGGTGAAAGAGGAGAGAATAATAAGTGAAAAATATTGTCATTTTCATCGTGAATAATTCGAGCAAGGGGTTGAGAAAGGAGAGCTTGGTGATTTTGTTACATCTACATCAACACTTTGTAAGCAATTTATTTTGTTCTCATTAATATATGTGCTTGGCCTGTTTCCTTCAAGTTTGTGTACATTGGCATGGACTTGTCTCTTTGGATAAATTTAGATTTAAAATAATCATTATAGAATAGGAAGTATGCTTTGTCTTCATTGTTTATTGGATTGCAAGACTCATTGAAGGACTTCTAGATCAAGCTCAACTTGGACTGAGCGAGGACAAACTTTGTAAAAAGGTACTAATACTTTCTTCCTCTTCTCTATTGACTAGTTTAGCTATGTTTAAAGGAAAGTCAGTGTTCAATGTTAGCACTTTTTTGTCTTGGTCATAGGGGTCTAAGGTCCAAGAGGATATTGACCTATCTGTAGGGGAATTTTACTTCAACAACTTGTTCAAGGGAATTTTCACTGCGTCATCTAGCTACAGTCCATTTTCTCCCATTTCTCGGTCGCGACTGGGTTGTTATGTCTGTGTGTATAGGTCGCAACCAAGTCTAGAAGCTCCTATTTTTGGATTTTGCTTCAATAGATGAGACTTCCCAATTATTTATTTGAGTTTAGCTTCGAGAAGTCTTCCATCATGAGCTCGAGAATATTATCCTAATAACTATATGGCCTTATCCATAAATCCCTATAAGAACCAAGCCAGTTCCCATGGAATGGGAGGAGGAAAGATCAAGGTTACTCTGATGATTTGGTTGCAAGACTTGAGAAAGGAGCTTGGATGGAGACCATTTCATCAACTTCTCATTTGTAAGCTGTAATATTGCTTCTTTGATTAATAGAAGACATACTGATGTTCCCCTCTATTGAATTGTTCATACAAGTTTATGTATTCATTAGTATAGAATTAGTATAATTGTGTGTTATGATATCCTATTAGATATGTTGTCAATCCATGCATGATTTCTTTGATCTTTGGGAGGTTTCTATCTTCTTTGTTTGTTTTCATGTATGAATCATATCTAGGAACATCCTTATTTTATGTCTCTATTCCTGTCGTAGGTGTTGGAAGAACCTACTGGATCTTAGCTCCTACAGGGTGCAAAATCGATACAACACCCATGATCAAGGGTTAGTTCACAACCCAGGGATCTTCCCTTATCTCCAGAGAACCATTAGTTCATACATAATTTTTCCAAATATTTTTTGCCCACCTACAAACCCATGCATACCTACATGATGGTATCACGATGGAACTAAACTCTGTTGGGATTTAATCATTCAACAATATAATTTAAATTCCATCCATTCATGTCAATAACACATCAAGATAACATCATACAAAATTCATTCATACAAATAAGGTTTAAACATGCAAACCCTAATTATTTTATTCATTTTCATATAGAATGAATTTCATAGGATCCATGGTTGCATATGAGGTTACAATTTAGTTGGCCCTTCAGGCCAGAGGCCATAAAATTATCAACCATTTCTCTCTCCCTTCCTTGCATGATCATTCTCTTTTCTTGCAATCTTTCTTCCTCTAACTACTTGATGTTGTGTTTAGTTACCTTTCAGAAATTTTTTGCCTTTGACTTCCCAATGTAATATTCATACACTTTCATATTCTTCTTTGGATTCGTCCTCTTCTCAGGGAGTACTCTTCTCATACAGCGTGATCTTCCAGATTCCACACAAAAATGCACTCCTCTTCAATACATCCTCTCATTTTTTAACGATTCACCTTCTCCCAAGTTTTCTTCAAGAAGCACATGGACAATATCCACATATCCTCCCACACACTTGTTCTCTATAGAAATATCCCAATACCAAAGAAACATGTCCATACGTCCATCCTGTAGTAGTGCCCCCATATGCTCCACTATCACAATTTGTAACATTATTACGATATGAAACAATGTTGTCACTTCCTACAACCACCTTCACCATGGCATCCCTAGGATGAATTCGATGCTCCTGCATCAAACTCCCTATGTTATAAAGAAAGCATGCCCTCATTCTTATGAGTTAAACCATTCACATGTACATCTTCCCAATGCAGCTATCATCATTATTTCACTCCTAACTCTACAATCCTTATTTCCATACATTCCAATCTACAAGAAATATTCTTTTGTTGCACATTATTTCTTCCAACTCATTAATTTCCATTGTTTCACATCCATATGCAATAAAAAAACAATAATCTCATCATGGGGATTTGGAATTTCCATCCCATTCCTAATGCAACTCACATTCTGATATTGCTACCCTCTCTGTCTCGCTTCCTCCATCACCAAAAGAACTAGCCAAGCACTCCTAATTCATGCATCACCTTCACAACTCGATCTAAGTCACGTACCACTAGGACATCCCACAATCATTTTTCATGTAGTGTACAAAGTTCCTTCGTTGTAGCCATCCACTCATGATCGAAGTCACACAACATGGAGTCACATGCTCTCATGTTAAACCTCCCTTGACTCAAACCACAATCACATGTAGATTTCCTCAGTCAGTGGTTCTATTGGCATATTCACATTATTGACAAATTATCAGAGACATACCTTCAAGAGCCTTATTCTTCACGCAACAATTCCACACTTGTTACTCAACACTATTCAATCCTTCTAACATTCCTTTGCAACTTGTCTTCTTCCTCAGGAGATTTGAAATCTTCTCTGTCTATCAACAACATCTTCATAATATTCCTCATCTTTGATATTGTAACTTCATCCACATTCAACTCAACATCTTCATGCATTCTTTCTCCTACGTCCCTTATCTTCACAGCTTAATCTTCTACTTGGGAATTCTCTTTGGACATATTCATCATTTGCAACCACTATGATTCTATAATTGTTGTAATGTCAATTAAAAATATTTCTATTGTAAGCTCTACAAATTCCTTCTATAGCATTGTCTTCTCAGCCAAGTACATTCACTTAAATCTATAGCCACAGATTTTCCTTCTTCCTACAAGAAAGAAAATAACATATTAAGGGAAGACATGAATTACATATTCACTTCCTCCTTTTATTCATTACATCCGACACAACCACATGTGCTTCTATTTTCCACTACTATAGTTTTTTTCATCTCTGTTCATTCTCATTTCTTTTGGATTTAGGTCCAATGTAAATCTCTAGCCACGGACCGACAAAAATGCACTCACTACAACCAATATGTTTATCAAAACATATGATCGCAGTCTCCAACCCATGAAACCTTCTAAATACATTTTCTCTAGAGACCTACTCCTGTTGTCAAAAGTCACACATTACAAGCTCATTTCCAGTTACTATGCTTTCATCTAAAGATAACAATCATGGATAACCACAACTACAAATGACATCTCATGAATCCTCTCATCACCCAGGATATCTCTTTTATCTCAAGCGAATACTCTTGGATAACTGCAACCACAACTACCATTTATCTCTAGCAACCATTTATCTCAGAAACTATCTTCCTTCTCACCAACAATCTTCTAGAATTTGCTTCATGTAAATTTGCTCTGACACCTTATACCACTCCATCATCTCCAATTCTTCTAACTCTCGGTTCCTGCACCTCCTTAGCCTACTCATCTTTATGAAGAAATTTGTGAGAGTTGTTTTGTATCCCTTATCCAAACTACCATTCACAAGTGTTTTCTCTAGCATTGCCTCCCATCACTCTTCTTTCAACAACACAATACGAAACAAAATTCTCCTAGGTCTTCTTGCTACCATGGTTACATAGGGACACTATTAGGAAACCAATCTTTAGGAGTGCAACTAATCCTTTAGAGCATAACCAATCTCACACCCTTGCAACTTCTTTCATCCCAAAGATGAAACTAACTTGATACCTTTGAAGATTCTTCCATCCTAGAGATGAAAATTACCCTAATAACCTTTTATATTTTTCCACCCCAAAGATAAAAATTACTCAGATACCACATGATGTAGGGAGATAACACACCCCCTTCTCGTCAGAGTATATATGAAGCAAAAACTTGTTCTTGTCAGTCAGTTAAATTGATTGAACTCTGCTACATTAAATTCATCACTCCGAGATTCGTAAGCTGAGGAAGTGCATACACTATATATGCAGGATTTAGTTTATGTCATATTTCAAAATTAACACTATGAAATACAAACTACTCAATGTTTTTCTACAGAAACAAAATTACTGCACTGCTAAAGAAACATAGTAAATGCAATACTACATAAACATAACTAATGTAAAGCTACAAAAATGATTCTAGGAACTTTAATCTATTAACCTATTGAACTATCATTTGCAATGTTGTTACAATATTTCAATCATTAGGTGCAATGAAGGTTTCTGTAGTCAAAATGGGATAATCTTTATTCAATTAACAATTTTGCGCACTAGTATTTTTGTAGTATTTAAAAACATACTTCATAAATTAAATTGAAAGACTATGAGAAATGAATTATAGTAATCAAAATCACAATGATTCTAAATCAAAATAAATCTAATTAAAATTGTAGAAACGTATAGCTCACACAGGGGGGGCTCCTGGTTTGGTTGAAACTGCTAAGAAATGCTATTGAACTAAACTATGAATTAAAACTCACAACGCATAAGATTGGATAGTCAACCGGAATTTGTATTAATTCAGAATCAATAGAGTAACATTACAATAATTATATATCATATCATATGGTCCCTCATAGGATCTTAATATGGATTATTTATAAATTACAATGATATGTTTTAAATATAAAACCTATGGATCTCTATAACATATTTATCTAGAAAACAAAGAACGTGTATTTTACAAATAAGATCTGATATATTCGTGGCTAGATGAGCTAACTTAGATGACCCATGAAGAGAGAATTTCATGACAATGATGCGTGGAATTATCCTAGTCGATTTTGATGACGAATGATTTGGCGTTGAATCAACTTGGATTCTCTGCCACTGTATTCTTCGTTGACCTGAAGTTTTACCTTTCTCCCAGGTTGGCCTTGCTAACTTAGATTCTCAATTGACAGGTAAGAAATCATCTAGTGATGATTTCAAACCTCGTCCAAGTCATGATTTATCCCTGGGATGCACACAACCATGAAACGTTGTTATTCTACTACAAAATGTTCAGTTGCTACAAAAATATAAATTTTCTATAGAATCTGTGATTCTTTAGCGACTTATTAATATAATGAACTTCGTACTAATTTGCATAAGGAAAGGTGAAAACATGAAAGATTACAAACATTTACCTTGAATGTGTCCTTTGATATATATATCCTATAGCTAGGGGAAGAACCATGGAAAAAGAGGTTATAATAGAGTGTAAGAGAGTTCAGAGGCATAGATTGAGAAACAAATTTAAGCATGGAAGTGACAAAAAGAGTTTGATTCAATGACCTAACATCTCCCCCACATGGAATATGTTGCATGTCCTCATGCAACAAAATGCTTTGTTACTAAAAGCTTTACTCCTTTCTTGAAATCTTAAAAAAAATCAAAATTGTTGAACTAAAGCTCTTAAAACCTTTTTGTGGCATCTATTAAATATCCATACCAAATGATGAAGCCTGGATCCTCCTATTAGCTTCATTGATTTTAATATTCAGTCTTCAATTTCTAATTTTAACTTGTTGGTTGTGGGTGTACCATTTTCTATCTTTCTTGATTAGCAATTTATTTTTTTCTTGAAGATGTATATTTTCCCTCTATAGCCTAGCAATATTAGTCTTCAATGTTTTATTCTCAATTTTGATATGTTTATCGAGTAATTCCATCTCTTAAATCTCTTATTTTATCTTCTTGACTTTACTAACTCGTTTCAATAGCTTTGAGGATGAAGGCACCGAATATGGAACTGTTTCTTTCTCAATTTTAATGGCTATGTAAACCTCAGTTTCATGAGTCATAAACTCGTCAAAACTCATAGTTTCATCTTCATCAATATTTGACAACCTTCCCCTATTTTCTGGACTTGGTGAAGGACTCATGGGCTTTTCACTGAAATTCCTATGAATTTCCTTCATCTAAATGTTGCTATGTTGTTCTTTGTCTAATTCTTTGAGCTCAATTGTCTCCTTTTCTTGAATTATGTTTTTTTCATCCTATTGTGTATTCAAACTTCTAGTCATGCTTCTTGTGGTTTGACACCCCAAAGTCCTTGCCTTCCTTTTCTTTATTTCCATAATCTCTTCCCTCTATTCAACTACCTAGAAATTTGAACCCTTATCCTCCATTTGGATTTCAGGCTTTAAAACCCTTTCCTCAAATGTTTCAGGTTTATTTGCTAATTTTCTCTTGGGTCCGCCTTTTGGTGAGCTCAGTTCAAGGTTCGAACCCCTGGCCTTCTTCTCTATCTCTGGTTTCAAATTTCTTGTCTCAAGAACCTTAATTGTGTTGACCCTACGTTTCGAACCCCTAATCCCCTATTTAGTTGGCACTTCCATGAATTGATTTCATACTAAAAACTCTGCCTAGCTATCATTCTACTCAAGTAGTTTATCTTCAACCAGAATCTTGATTGAACCAAAATGAAATAAACTTTTGTGCAGGTTCTTAGGGTTTTGTTGAATACTTAGTGCCATATTTTTCAAATTACTTAACAAATAAAGTGGAAAATTGATTTCCTGACCTTTTATGAAGTGAAAAAAAAACCAGAGATGCTAGAAGAACACAAGCCCACGCTCACCTTCACAGGTAACATACTTTTGAATAATATACAAAGTGTCTCTCCATTTCTTTTCATCACTTTCTATGGCATTCCCTTATTCCAGTTCAGGGATTGTTCAGGATCTTTGAGAAACTCTTTCCATAAATCTCCCTTCATATTATGAGTTTTGAATCACTTCTCCTCACTTTGTGGTAATTCATTAGCACGCAGGATAAAATATTTTGAAACCTATAACTTAAGATCTCCAATTTGGTATTGAGTTCCATCAAACGATTCAACAATATTTTTTTATATTTTTATCATAGCCTTGAAATTTCTGTAAAAATGATAGCCATCCCACCTTTCTAAACCTCCTTTGGAATTTTGGATATGTATCTAAAATCTCTATGTAAACTAGTTCATGCTTGATTACTGGTCCCATGCTCAATCTACAATGTTAGAGGAGATGTTGGTCCCAATGATACTGACACTATATCAAATTTGGACAAAGGAAGAATTTGGGAAATGGTCTGCTTTATGATTATGACCTTGAATGATTAAAAACTGTTAGTTTGATAGAAATGTCATTTTCCAAGGCGTAATTCAAAATAACACTTATACTCATAAATTATTTGGGTCGTAGCTTAGGAAATATTGAATTAATTAACACTTTAAAGTGTTAATTAATTCAAAATTTCCTAAGCTACGACCCAAATCATTTAGCATATAAGCACTATTTTGAATTATATATATATATATATATATATATATATAATCATGATAGTGAGTGTTAATTTCACATGAGCGATGCTAGTTTGTGGTAGGATTTTTGGGGTGTTGTAGGAATATCTCCCTACGGAGAGGTAGATCTCCTCTTGAGAGCTAGACCCTTAACTCTAAGACAGAAGGTGCTTAACATGGACACTAACTTCCTTTTATATGTAATCAAGTTGATGAATAAAAAAGAAGGAGGAAGGCGTGTACCTTATGAACTTCATTTGTCCCTGCATGGTCAAGGATAAGCTTTGATCTTGAGCTCCTTGGTAGGTCCTGGAAGAAAAACAAAAGTACAAAAGACTTCCTACTCTACTGAGATTAGCTAAAACATAGATCCATCTACTGCAGACAAACTTATATGAAACAAGTACAAGTTTGAAAGAAACAGACCAAGCATTAATTGTATTAATGAGAACAACAATGAAGAATACTTACAGCCATAGATGTGAGTGCAGCAGCTTCATCAAGCTCTCCTTGTCCAACCCTTGTTCAAAATTTCCACGATCAGAATGACAAGACTTTCACTGATTATTATCCTCCAATTCTCATGAGATCATAAGTTTGGTATCTCTAAACTCCTCTCTCTCCCTCCTCCATGGAAACCCCTCATTATATAGGGTTTGGAGGCTTAACCACCATGGAGAGGATCTCTCATCAGATCCACTAAGAAAGGGATCTCTAAGATATTTAGGGAGAAAATATCTCTTAAGGATTTTGGGGAGGAAATATCTCTCAAAGATTTTAAGGAGGAAATATTTCAACCATCCATGAGATCCTCCACCTTCCCTAAAAAATAGGAAACCAAATGTGAGGTGGATTCTCACATTTAATTACTTTCTTTTTCATCAATATTAATAATAATTCATGTGCACTTGGTATTTTGGCCTTCATGTAATATATCCCTCCTCCACATTGACTAGGGATTGTGACATACATTATTCCATGGTGTCAAGGTGTATGAGACACTTATATGACACTTTACGACACTTAGGGTGAGGTACCTAGGTGTGCAAATTTCATGTATAATAGAATGCCCCCTAAAGTGTGAGGTCAGAAGAGAAAATGATGGCCAAAACACTTTACAAATATTTAAAGAAAGGGTGTGGACTCGGAGAACCTGGTAGAAGCTGCAAACAAACATCAAAAAAATGTTATGACATGTTTAAAAACCCAAGGCAAGCATACCTATGCTTGAGTGATAGAGACTTTCAAGGTATGGTCACCATAAAATATACTATGGATCCATAATTATATTGACAAAAATGTATAGCCATTGAAGATACACTTTGGATCTATACTCCCATGA
Source organism: Picea sitchensis (assembly GCA_010110895.2). Taxonomy (NCBI): domain Eukaryota; kingdom Viridiplantae; phylum Streptophyta; class Pinopsida; order Pinales; family Pinaceae; genus Picea; species Picea sitchensis. The sequence continues at coordinate 22,505 of SNQJ01S0012256.1, read as the reverse complement.
CCTGAACTGATCATAGCCATGAAGAATACATAATGGATCTATGAGATGACAAGACATAGCCACGACCAAGACAAAGTGGATCTATGTGACAATATATGTGTCAATGTTCAAGAGAAACTCCGTCACAACTTGGGCAAAGAACATATCAGAGTGATCACTCAACGTCGGGTCTTCTTACCGATCCTGATGTAGTACAAATCTAACCATGTGAATGGATGTCCTGATGTCGAACATGGCATAAACCATTTGATTACCGGTCAATGATGTAAATCGTTAACAAGCATGAGGGAGGTCACCATTGATGTCAATGATTCCCAAGGTACTCTAGTACATGCCAACAATGTGAATGGATGAGATGAATTCGAACATCCGTGGAATCATCCGATTAGAGGTCAATGATGTAAACCCACTGTCGAACGTGAGGAGGCCTACCCTTGAGGCATGCAGGTCCCAAAGTAGTAACTAGTTTCTAAGTCTAGTTCGTGGATAATGTGTTGAAGTCGACAGGAATAGACTCGTCAAAGGAGGGCCTTGATGTATCCCCCATCAATGACATGAAAAAGACACAAATATGTAATTGTTAGATCAAATGAACATGGACTGACAAGGGTATTGAGGCAACATATTTGTGATGGCTGACTCTCGAAGCAGATACTTCCCTTGAACAATGAGGCACAACAACATAAACATGACATTGACCAAAACACAATGATGCAATGGATACTATGACTTTCGTCGGGTGACCCAAAGGAGTAAGAAAAACTCATAGGATTGGTTCAATGGATTAATATGTGCGCAAAGACAAAGTCTCATGTTCAAGGGTGACTCTAAGAGTTACTGGTAACATTCTCAAAAGCTGCTTAGTTTGCTTCCTTCAATTTTTCCCCCATCCAGATAGACGAGTACCTCTTTTTAATTTAACGAGCTAGAGGAGGGTAACAAATAATCGATATAACTCACCTTCGGTAAGGTCCTCTTCCTTTGTTTAACGAACTGGAAGAAGTAAGAGTTCGGTCCCATATGGGCCCTTCGGTGTATAATTGTTTAATGAGTCCAGAGAAGGTAAACTCAGTGGTTTTTCATATTTAGAGAGTCTGAAAACAACTTAAAGGTGACTCCAATGTTGTCCTTTTTCATAATGTTAGTCTCGCGAGGCCGAAAAAGAGATAAATTATCACTCGAAAGATGCCCTTTCAAACCTTTTAACGAGTGGGAAAGGAAGCAAGATCACTCGACAATCTTTTCACGTTTAGAGAGTCTGAAAAGAGCTTAAATAAGACTCCAGGGGGTTCCTTTTTTGTATATCCATGTGAGCCCAAAAAAGAGATAAAAGGTTGTTCGGTTACATTCTCATGTTTTTACGAGTGCGAGAAAGAACAAAGACTAAGATTGATACTCTGTCCCCAGCTTGAAAGCTAGTGTCTTGACTCCAGAATGATCATCAAAGGCTGGAGACATGCTCTCAAAGCTTCAATTCATTCACCGACTTTGAGGTTGTCACAAATTTATCTAGTAGATGAGAAAAAGGAGAAGGGTTGATGAAAATAAGGTTCAAGAGAGGTGACTATTTCATTTTTTAACAAGCTTGACATAGAAAAAGAACTATGCTCAGGGTTCTGGGTTCGATCCCCAGATTGTTGTTTCATTTTTTAACGATCTTGCTACAGAGAGGAAAACTATGCTCATGACCTCTGTTTCATTTTTTAATGAGCTTGCCACAAAGAAGAGAAACTATGTTCATGACCTCTGCTTGATCATGGCTTCCAAGAGAATAACGCTTTGGAAGGATACCATGTCAAGGGACAAAGCTCAGTCATGGCTTCCAGAAGATCTTCACTGGATGGAAGATAATCACTTTGGAAGGAACACATGTCGAGGGTCGCGATAGGGGTAAGGAGATCAGGCTCCAATAGCCCTATCGAAGAAATCACCATATCAACTACCAGATCCAAATAAATGAAATTCGAAGGTATGGGAGACGATAGAAAATCGACATCAGGAGGGGAGATAGACTGTATATCTGCCCGAATTTCTTCATGAGGGGGAAGAAAGGAGGATCGATGATGATCATCATACCGAGGTAGCTCATTAATGCTCAAAATTTCCATGCTAGATTCATCTAAGGAAAAATTTGGGGAAATCTAATCGATCGTAGACGGGAAGGAACTCAACCGAGATTGCATCGAGGAACCGTCAAGTGCCAATAGATGTTGGTCATTCGATGAGGGAGAAGTGGATTGGATAGAAACGTATGATTTTTTGGCTGGAATAAGTGGCACGGTATCACCTAGTGCATCGAATTCCAATGGACTAGGTACAATCCAAGGGTCAGATGATTCCAAAGATTGATAAGCTACAGTCAAAATCATATCGATAGTGGCAATATGATGTGTATTCAGTGGAAGTGGTGTAGAGAAGGTACCCATGAGGCTAGAATATTTCAGTAAGCCAACACTAACGCTTTCATATATGATCTTGTGGTCTCCTAAGAAAGGAATATTGTTGGTAGCGGGAATGCGAGCATCTGTCGTGCAGAAATCCAACTGATAAATAGTGACAAATTTGCCTTGATTAGAAAATTGTACACATCGAAAGATCGATGAGGCAACGACAGTCATAGCATAAAACCAACTTCTTCCAAGTAACCAGTTGTAATCGAGGGGAGCATCGACCACCTCGACATCAACAATAACATTTTTGCCACCCAATTGGATGGGCAGGGACTGTAAAAGCCCATGGGGATGAAAACCTCGCCCATTGAAGGTGCATAACATCATTGGGTATTTGTTGAGTGCGGGTGATTTTAAATCTTTCCAACATGATAAAGACATGACACAAGTTGAAGCTCCCTCATCCAGAATAGTTCGGTTGATTTGTTGATTGCGAACAACAACATCAACTTGAAAAGCAAGTTAGTGGGAGAGTCAAGACGCATAATTTTCCAGGTTAAACATGATATGGTTGGACTACTCAGGATCAACAATGCAAATAGCAGCCAAGAGCGTTCTATGTTGATTGGGGCAGTGTTGTAGAAATTCTAACTCAGACATAGCACATGGTGTTCGAGCCAAATCTTCAACAATGTTGTAGTTCTGGGCGACTCATGAGATAGGATTAAAGGTAGCTTTGCGGATACTTCTCTTAGGAGGGTGGAATATAGTGTCGAACGTGGGTTTCTCAATCTGAAGTGGTCCAGACGGAGGATTAACCACTAGAAGACTAACGAAAAACAATGATGGATCTGGTAAAGTACCGATACCATTAGTGTCTTTTCCTTTGTCAGGGTTACCTGGTGTGTTGTATGTATTAGAGTGAGTGGTCAAATTAATCCCATTAAACATATAAATATGTGCACTCGATGAGGCCTCATCATGAGGATGGTTGGAACTGCCCCCAGGAGAGGGGGTTTGAGCAACCATGGATTGCTGCTATGGAAAAGGATGAGTAAGCACAGTGAGTTGTGAATTTCCTTGAAAAATTTTGGCCACTTCATTGTGATGTGGACAGTCTCGAGTGTAGTGATTGTCACCACAAATGATACATGGGAATTTCAATTTTTGTTGTGGTTTCTTTTCAGTAGCAGGTGTTTCAGCTTGATTTTTTGGTTGTTCATCGTTATTTTTTTATTTATTCTTTGTCTTCTTCTTACCTCCAGATTGTTGTGAAGGGGCAGATTGAACTGCATTCACCTCAAAGATCTGATTTTGGGGAGAGGTAGAGGAGAGTGTGGTTGATTAGGAAGTAGATTGAGTTTTAATGGAACCGATAACACCATCCGCATGAGATGAGGATGACGACTTAGATGGATCGGTATTAGCTCGAGAAACATTCAGAAGCAAATCATACAAAGTACCAGATTGTGAATAAACCAAATCTAAGTACTGAGTCCGAGCAATGGATTCTTCCTCAGTGACTACGCCACCCATAGCGACATCGCGAGCGATCAGGGGTAAAAATGATTTAGTAAACCATTCCGCCAATAATATGTCAGGAATGATTACCTTGATCATCCTTCGTCATCGTATCCACTCATGAATATGGTCAGAGATATGCATGGAGTCAGTTTGACGAAGGGAGGTCAAGAGTTGAGTACCCATATCATAGCGAATAGGTAGTTGAAGGTGCATGAGGAAAGACATGGCAAGGGAATTGAAATTATGAAAAGAAGCACGTGGTAGTTCAATATACCACTTTGCTGTCGAGCCTGTAAGTGTTCACTGGAAAAGACGCAAACATACATAATCATCCATGAGGTAGTTTGATGAACACCAAAAATGGAAAGTCATCACATGGTTGTTTGGATCTTCGTTGGATTTTATGTCAAATTTTGGAATATCAAAAGGAATTTTAGCTGGAATGACTGTCCAGACCGGTGAATGAAAAATAGGATCATTAGTTAACTGAGACAAGTCTCGGAGATCTAGAGTTGGAAGGAAAGGTAACTGTCGGTTAATTTGCATATGATACTGGTGTGGCATAGGAACACTAGTAGGACCATAAACTAGGTTAGGTGGATAGTTGTAACCAATATGTCCTCCTACATATGGTTGTTTCTGGCCAGGATAAGAAGGATTCGATGATGGATGAGAAACATTTTCATAACCCAGTGGGTTCTGAGCATTATAGGCCGGGTGATTTTCTTGTCCATAAGGAGGATAAGCACTTTTCCCTTGAGGATGGTAAGGAGTAGATCCCAGAGGTAGATACACATTAGACCCATGAGGAGGATAAGGTTGTGGTCCCAGAGAACTCCAGGTGGTGTTTGGGATGCCACCCAGATAAGGTTGTCTGTAAGATGTTTTGGAAGGAACAGGATTTGATACTCCTCCTAGTGGGTTATGATATGAGTTCCCCCCAATGTGGGGTTGAATAAAAGTTCCTCCTGAAGATACTCCCCAGGATTGTGAAGGGTTTCCAACAAACGAAGGTTGCCCCCCTGCTAGTGGTGGATTAATGACCGGGGTATGACTAGCAAACGAAGGTTTCCCTCTAGGAGGAGAATGAAAAGGGGGTTTTCCCCTAGGAGGGGTAGGCCCGCCATAGAATGGTAGTCCTCCAGGAGGGAAAGATTCATTATATGGTGGTTTCCCTCCAGCCGGTTGTGTTTGGCTGGAAGGAGTTTGCATTCTCAGGTGAAAATATGTCCCAATAGGATCTTGTGGAACATGTGGAGTTGTAGAGTAAAATATGGTAACAATATGGGTAGATATTGAAGTGCCTTGGAGATGAGTAGAGGTGATGAGTCAAGCATTAGGATGGACTTGTGCTGACATAATAGTAGGGTTAATGACCTGATCGACTAGGTGATTCATGGTTTGATCGGATGGTCATGTTTCACTAGGAGGTTCAAGAGGACAAAAGGATTGTTGAAAGGATTCAAAATTCTCATAGAGGTCGCGTCCCAATGAATTCTTCCATACAGAATGAGAAGGGGTGGGGTTTTTATGTACTCTGGTGCTAGGACGAACATGAGTCCTATACTCATCACCAAAGGTTGGTTCTGTGGATCCCATATATATTTCGGTAAAATTTCTCTCCGGTAATCGTGGGACCTCTTTGTCTATGACGTTCCCAAGGGAATCTAAATGAAGAAAAAGTGGTTCGAGAGGGGTTATCGACATAGATGTAGTGCGAGGAGTGGGATTTTCAACTGTAACCAAAGCGCCTTCTGAGTTATCTAACGGAGGAGAAATAAAACTTCCAGCGCCAGATTGATTTTCTACTCTCTCTACGGTAGATGTCTTCTGGAGGGTTAGGAGGTAAGGGATGATAGCCTTCCAGAGGCATCCCTTTCATCCTACATGATCGGTGAAGACCTTTATTGTCTACAGGCTCAATTTTGGAGAATAACATAACACACTGAAAATCTAGGGCCAACTAACAAAAAGAAACAACATATGCTAATAAAATCAAGGAATCAACCAAGCAAACAAAACTTCTCTCAATGATCATACTAGTTGGTGATGAAATCCAATGTCGCGTGATCAAGTCAAGAAGGGGCTAGGATATGGTGGAATATTTACAATGGCGACCTGCTTAATGGAGTTTCACCTTGGTCCAAGCTTCCACATAGTAATTGTGGATTTACCCTCTAAGGAACCCGAGTGAGTTTGACCAATGTCTGTTTCAGGTACAGTGAGACTTCCCTTCACCGTCACCTTGTGTAAGTACCTAAGATTATGGAAGCTAAAGACACCAATTCGCAGTTAGTCCCTGGGTGGGTATAGTCAACAATCCGATCCGAACGTATGGGCAGGATAACAAGTTTGAAATCAAGCCGAGAGGCTCCCACACATAATAGTGGGTATACCTTCAAGTGACCCCAATATACGATCCGACCACTACAAACAACTGAACCATAGAGGGATAATCTCCGTAATTCGCCCGAATGCGACCGCGTACGTAACCCTTGTGTGAAAGGGGGATCCCAGAAAACCTATACGACAATTGGATTTGACTCTCCCTAGCTCAGGATGCTAATGTTTGTTTTGAAAACTTTGGAGAGTTGTACTCACAGCCTAATCCAAAGTGCTATTCCTAGTCTAATGTTGGTGGAAGATCCTAAAAATAAGAAATGTTCTAGATAATTTTTAAATTAGTGTTTGTTTTACAACTGTTCTTTACTCAAAGGGTGTATGAAAGTTAAATTGACGGAATGATGACTCAATTCCCAAAACATGCATAAAAGATGATAAGCAATTGTTTCTTTTCAATGAATGCCTATTTAAGGGAAAGAGAAAGAGGTGTTTTCACTATCAAACACTAATATGGAATGTCCTCAATCAATTTGTTCTCAATCAAATCCAATGTAATGCTAAAACATTTCAGAAATGCCTTCTAATATGCAAACCAATCACTAAGATGTATATTTGTTGTTTGTATGCGAATGATGATTAATTCAATGCAAAACAACTCTTTCCAACTAGCAAGGAGATTCAGACAAGCATAAGCAAATTTCACACAAACAACACACCCTCTTGCTATGATTGAAACAAGAAGCAAAAAGAAAATAAAAGATAACAAATAAAATCGAACAATTCACACAAAAGAGAGATGCTTAAGAAAAATGACCTCAAAGAACCAAATGAGATGATTCACAGATTTCTGATGTCCTTTACCTCAGTTTTCACTCAGTCATATAAGAGAGGAAAATGACAAATTTCCTCCAAATCGTAAAGGACGAATTGCAAAGTAATGACAAATGTAAAAAAATCCAAACAAAAGAGGATGACTCCTTAGAAAACAGGGTACTAAAGGCCAATACCAAGATGGACTAAAAGTATGAGGCCCTGAGAAAATGTACAAAGAAGAAACTGAACCCCAAAAATTGAAAAACTAGAAGATTTTCCACAAAAAATGGGAGCACTCTGGTGTAAGGGGAACCAGAGCACTATAATTCTCTGTGTAATACCTTCAGGGAGCACTGGCACTCTGATAACAGGGCAGGGGATCTCCTTACTTAAAAAAGCTCAGGAAAAATTCCAGAAACTTAAAATTTCAAGAAAATTCAGCCAATCAGGGTGATCATGATGACACAAAGAGGCAATCAAACCATTATAAGAATAAAAAATTCAATGGAGAAGGTCAAATGAGTGGGAAAAGGGCCAAGACAAGATCTGGGAAAGGAAACACAAATAATATTTCCTCCCCAGTGGAGTCGCCAATTTATGTTGTAGGAATATCTCCCTGTGGACAGGTAAATCTCCTCTTGAGAGCTAGACCCTTAACTCTAAGACAGAAGGTGCTTAACATGGACACTGACTTCCTTTTATATCTAATCTAGATGATGAACAAAAAATAAGGAGGAAGGTGTGTATCTTATGAACGTCATTTGTCCCTGCAAGGTCTAGGATGAGCTTTGATCTTCAGCTCCTTGGTAGGTCCTGCAAGACAAACAAAAGTACAAAAGACTTCCTACTCTACTGCGATTAGCTAAAACATAGATCCATCTACTGCAGAAAAACTTATATGAAACAAGTACAAGTTTGAAAGAAGCATGCCAAGCATTGATTGTATTAATGAGAACAAAAATGAAGAATACTTACAACCATATATGCGAGTGCAATAGCTTCATCAAGATTTCCTTGTCCAACCCTTGCTCAAAAGATCCACGATCAGAATGACAAGACTTTCACTAATTATTCTCCTCCACTTCTCATGAGATCATAAGTTTGGTATCTCTAAACTCCTCTCTCTCCCTCCTCCATGGAAACCCCTCATTATATAGGATTTGGAGGCTTAACCACCATGGAGAGGATCTCTCATCAGATCCACTGAGAAAGGGATCTCTAAGATATGTAGGGAGAAAATATCTTTTAAGGATTTGGGGGAGGAAATATCTCTCAAGGATTTTAAGTAGGGAGAAATTATCTTGTTGGGATTTGGGAGTGGTAAAATATCTCTGGCTGATTTTAAGGAGGAAATATTTCAACATAGATGATCCTCCACCTTCCCTAAAAATAGAGAAACCAAATGTGAAGTGGATGCTCACACTTAATTACTTTCTTTTTCATGAATATTAATAATAATTCATGTGCACTTGGTATTTTTGCCTTCATGTAATATATCCCTCCTCCACATTGACTAGGGATTGTGACATAGGTTATTCCATGGTGTCAAGGTGTATGAGACACTTATATGACACTTTACAACACTTAGGATGAGATACCTAGGTGTGCAAATTTCATGTGTAACATGGGGTATGAAATGGAGTGCTAATATAAGAAAGTATAGAATGGAATAAGGTAGATCAGAGGATTAAAAAAATGTAAGATAAATGTATATCTAGAATTTCTCATAATTTGTTCTAATTCTTTTACACATTTCACAATTCCCATAACAACATAGTTTAAAAGTCATTACCTATGGTTTACTTGTAACCTTGATTTTGATCTTTTTTTTTTTGTTGAAGCTAGAGGCGGAGCTATGAACCAAATTTGACTCTGATGCTCATTGTTTTCTTTGCTGAATAAATAAATGTTTCTTATTATTGGAAATCGTGAAACTACTAATGATTGGTCTGGAAATTTTGGAACTGCTAATGATTGGTCTAGAAATTCTGGAACCACTGATGACTAGTCTGGAAATTATGTAGCTATTGATGATTGATCTGAAACTTCAAAATTATTGATGATGAATTTCATGACAGAGTATCTTTGATATAAAGATTATCTTTGGGAAACTATTGGATTAGGAGAAAATTGAGGGTCACCATTACATGTCAGAACAATTTCATGGTTTGTCGATATAACTCAATTAGGGGGCAAAAACCATTGGCTCGAATGATATCAATAGTTCACATTTCATGAGAGGATCATCAAGTCAAAATTTTCTAGCACAGATGATTATCACCAACTACAAGGTGCCTAGGTGGATTATAAATCATGCTTGAATGTGTGTGAGCAATGTGAATTAGAGAGAAATGTGTCTCTGTAGGACACAACTTACAACTTTGAATGAAACTACAAAGTGATTTAGATGATCTATTCGAAATCAATTGAATCTAAAATTAAAGTGGTATTGATATTGAATGAACAACATTTATGCCAAAGTGAAAAATTGTCCAAGGCATTGTTCTAAAAACAACCAATACAATGGATAGTATTTTCTTTTACTCTTTCAATCTTGCCCCACTAATATTTGCAAATAAGGATAAGCAACAAGATGAAAAGAAGGCTTGGGAACAATATTTGATATGTATACATAATGTGCTACAGGTTATAAGTAGAACCTGCCTTGCCTTGCCTTGATAGTGTTTTGCATTTTTTTTGTGTGTTGAGGGAAGTGTGAATAAGGGTTGGAGCATCATCATTGCACTTAGAGTGTGCTCAAGAAAGCATTACAAATTTGTGTTTGTATATGATTAAGGTTTTCGATATAACTTAATCAAAGATGGATGATGATTAGATTAGATGAAATCAATAATCCATAGTGCACCAGTGAATCTTACAATTACAACCATTAGCTTAAGACCAATAATGATAAAACTTTTACCACTACAACTATTAGTGTGAAATTAGAGCCATTAGGTTAAGACCAATCATGATAAAACTTTTACAATTACAACTATTAGTGTAAGTTAAATGATGATGCCAAGAAAAACAATATCTTTCAAATAATGTAATGGAAAATATATTAAAAAAAAATTATAATAATGAAAAAATATTAAATAAAATAATAATAATATAATTATTTTTTTTCCAAAGCGGACATCGAACACGCATGGTCATTTTGAACATACCATCATTCATCCAGTTAATCCAACCAAAGTAAAAGTGAATTTTATGTATGTGACTTAGGTTACAATTGTCTAGTTAAAGAACCAGGTTGCCACTACAGACAGAGTGTATCCTTAAGAATATAATATAGGTAGACAACAGTCTTCCGAATTGAACCAAAATTTAACAATGGACTGCCTGAGAACCTGCCATAAAAATAACTTAGGAGAGAAGATTGCTCCCATTTGAAAATGACTTTGCATCGTAAAGTCAAAAGTCAAGTAACAGAAAACTGCTCCCATTCGAAAATGAGAAAATGACTTTGCATCGTAAAGTCAAAAGTCAATTAACAAAAAACTGCTCCCATTTGAAAATGACTTTGCATCGTAAAGTCAAAAGTCAAGTAAAAGAAAACTGCTCCCATTCGAAAATGACTTTGCATCGTAAAGTCAAAAGTCAAGTAACATGTTTTCTGTCCAAAATCTCAGCAATTCAAAACTCTGATTAGTATTTCTTTGTCTTTATGTTGTTTTTGCGCCACAAGAATGCTTGTTGATGATGAGTACATTGGGCATCTTTTGATCTTCTCTCACACCTCTGTCTGTCAACACACTTAAATTTCACTTTCACTATCACCGGCACTGAGGAAAAAGAAGAAACTTTCCCAAGAATAAATTTCTCTTTCACTTGCATTAACTTACTCCATGGATGTTTGGCTTCTCCAGAAATATATTTCCATTGACTTCTGATGTCTTTACCAATATTAGGGATTCTTGGGGCTCCAACTACTTCACTAGTACTAGATATTCTTGTACTAGTGATTTTTAACCTTTTCTCGGCTTTCAATGATTTTGTAATGATAGCTACATTTTGTCCTCTTTATTATTTTTCTCCATGACAACAAGATTCAAAAATCCAACAGTGTTCTTGAGAGGAAGGTTCCAAGGCATGAAAAGCCAAACATCCTTGTTGTCCTAGGAATTGATCCCGTGACATGATGGACCAAACTCATTCAGAGAATTCGAGCTCTGAAGCATGTGACAAAGCTGCTACAACTAATCCGATCATGGCGGAGGAGAAGATGATTCTCTTTCCTCAGTGGCAGTGATAGTGAAAGGGAAATTTAAGTTTGTGGACTGAGGGAGGTGTGATCTTGCTGTGAGAGCACACGACAAGATGCCAAATGTACTCGTGGGAAGCAAACATTCTTGTGCCCGACAACAACATAAAGACAACAACATTCTTGTGGCCTTTTTGGATTGACATGTGAGGTTACTCCAATGTCTTTTGTCTTTATTTTACTATCTGGTTCTGAAATATTGCGGGGCTCTACATAGGTACATCCAAACCGAAATGGATTTCCTATACATCTCATCACCGAGAGTTGCCTATTGATATGTTGTAAAAGTCGAGCAGAAATTTAGGCACCAGAACAAACAGGAGTTTGGGTCTGCAAATCCACAACAACCAAAGTATGATAAAGGTAGCCCTAACAAAGAGCCTATTGAAAACCCATATAAGCCACAAGAATATAAGGGTAACGGAAAGACAAAGAAGGACACTAGAAAGTGGTGTGATATCCACAAAATCCCCTGGCAAAACACTGATGAATGTTGCTCAAAAATATCATTAGTAGCCGATATCAAAGAAAAAGAGTTGAACCTAGATTCAAATTCTAATTCATAAAACACTGGTATAAGACATATCATTGACACAAACCCCACTTCTATTGTCGCTACCGCAACAATTCAACCAGAAGAATCAGAAGATCCTGAAGAGGGGGAGCACCTCTTTAATTCACATATGTGGGTGAAGGGGACCCCATTACATTTTATTATTGATAGCATAAGCTAGAAGAACCTCATCTTAGCAAAGGTTTTTAAACAGCTGGGATTGTTGACGACACCACACCCGCAACCATACAACATCGAGTGGCTTTTCCAAGGACAAAATATTCAAGTCAGCTAGCAGTGTCGATTGTCATACGACATCCATCCTTTCAAGGATGAGGTATTATGTGATGTTGCTCCATTGAATGTCTATGATGTTCTTTTAGGAAAAGAATATATGTGGAAGCGCCATGTTGTTTGAGTCTTGACTCCGTAGTGTCATTGTTTCTTTGGGGGGTCATCTCTATAGAATAACAGAGGTAGTTCCAACTACTCTCCCACCTAAATAGTGTAGAAAGGTAGTATCTCATACTACAAAATTCAGCTTCTTGACAATCTATTGAAAATGTGCACATATGGACACTGCAACCTCGAGACAAGCACCTTCTATCCAACAAAAGAAAACTAACAAGATTGAAAAAAATCACAATGATTCTTTCCTCATAAAGTCATCTCATGTAGCCAGACTCGTTAAAAAGGTCCAACCCTTCAAACATCGGGTTCTCGACAAACTTCCACAAGCCAAGCATCAAAACTTCTCCAATAAGGCAAAAAACTCACCAAGGTTCAAGTTCAACAAACGATTCCCCCTCTCCCCTAGAAACTCAATGCAATTGAGACGATTGCTTCCTAAGGAGGAAGAATTGATCGATATGGATATCGGTGGCCACCCACCTATTCCACTAGCTCAGAATCGAGTTTTCCACCTTGGCAGTTTTTCGATAATTTTCAGGTCCCAAACTTATGGGGCCGTTTTGAGGCCCTAAACGAATTTGTTTTTGGGATTTGAGGCCCAAACAATTGGAAACGGCACTAGCCTAGGCTAGTTGAAAATCTTTCTCCTTGGTTAGACTTTTCCAATGGTGTATCGAGTGCCCAAAACAAAGATTTTATGCAAAAATTAGCCCCCTAGGAAGTTGACATATCAAATACATCCATCGGGGCCCACAAACCTTTTGGCTTTTCATCTTCCGGGGTTAGGGGTTTGCATTTTCCTTCTGTTAAAAAGGAATTTGGAGCCTCATTTTAACAAACATCTTCTTGTGAATGTGAGTATCCGTCACATTTCTTCTCAGAGATAAGCTGGCACCATTCTAGTTATAGGATAGAGATTTGTCCTAACTATAAAGGCTTAAGAGTTGTTGCATGCTCTATGCAAGATTATATAGCCTCCAAGATATAGGTGGAATGCTTATATCTACAAGCTAGGTTCTATTAACTTTCAATATATAAAGGATACTTAAATACCCAATTGTACATTGCAATCCTTTATTTTCTTCCATCTTATTCAACCCATTCCATAACAAGTGAGGGTGAATCTCGATTTATCAAATTCCCCCCTAGATATTCAAGTTTTTAGATATGGGTGATGTTATTCTCTTAGTTGACTTCAATGTCTTCTAGAAATATTATTGAGTAATATTAGATAAATTCTAATATTTGGTTGGAATTGTTTGATTTTGTTGCAAGAATGGATAAATATTGTCAAACCCAAGATAGCTAAGAAGATTATGAAGGTGCGTAGACTATTGGAAGTTGAAGACATTAGGCACAAAGCAATTTCGGGAAATATTGATTCTCTATTTTGTAAACGTTATAAATAGTAAAGCAATCCGAAGGATCTCTTGATCCTCAAGATAGCTTAATTTACCCATATCATTATAATATATAAAGGGTAATGAATCCTAAAAATGATCATCTAAAATTTTATCCAAACATTCAGAATTCAGAATTGCTCTATGAAAGCAGTCTTTTGTAAATGTTGTACCAGTCATGGAATTAATAGAAGCTTTTGGCATTTTAACCATTTTTGCATACTGAGTTTCTAGTAGCATTTCTTCTGAGGACCGAGGGCCTAGTTTGAAGGAGTTACTGGCTCAATTTGTAATTATATCAGTCTGATTTTCATTTTGTTATTTAAATCTCTTTTGCAATAGTTAAGATAAATGCATGAGCGTGATGATGCTTTTATATTGTTTTCTTACGTAAGATAGGTTTTTCATTTGAATGATATCGATTGTTGTTCCAGTTTCCATTACTATAGTCTATTGCTTGATAGTTCCTCTCATTTTCCTTTGCATTGTTCCTTTCGATTACATTACATGTGATGTTCCTTTCAATTAGATTACATTTGTTGTTTCTTTCAATTAGATTTCATTTGTTGTTCCTTTCGAATAGATTATATTTGTTTCTCCTTTCGATTAGATTACATTTACTTTCCCTTGTCATAGATATAGTAATTCATTGTTTCCTTTCCAGCAAGTTGATTCATAGTTGATAAATCAATTCTGCAAGTATTTTCCTAGATTAGACTATTTCTTCTTGGTAGATGAATTCAACATATTAGTTAATTCCTTTAATTCACAACATGTTATTAAGAAGATTTCAATTTTGTTAAGTAAGGTCTTAGTTTCAAAATGAACATGTGAGGAAATTGATTGTTTATAAACTCAGATTTGTTTTAACTACACAATTTTTAGCCTCTACAACTATCTGCATAGACTTTGCTGATATTCTTGAAATAAAAGATGAATCCTCGGGTTGATAAAGTAATGTTAAACTAAGGGTATTTTTAGGACATCTTTAGAATCCCAACATCGGGGAAGACTTGCAGTCTGTCATGTGAAATCTCTCAAGGAGATCTCGAGCATACTTGGACTGGGACAATTTGAATCCCGGTGCATCTTGAATCATCTCGAGTCTAAGGAAGAAATGTAGTGGACCCATGTACATCATCAAGAACCTATCATGCAGAATCCTCTTGACTGCAACAATCACTGAAGTTGAGAAACGGGTGATCAACAAATCATCAACATGCAGAACTAGGAGTAGAAGTGAGTCAACCGTCCTGAGCAAGTAAACATTTGGGTCTGAATTACAATGTACAAAGTTATGACAACATGTAGGAGTCCATCTTGGCATACCAAGTCCTCAGGGCCTGATTGAGGAAATAAAGAGACTTATTCATTCGACAAACCAAATTTGAATCCTGCATAAATCCATGGGGATGCTCCATATAGATCTCCTCTGAGAGATCACTGTGAAGAAATGAATTCTTCACATCGATATGATGGAATTCCTATCCCTTAGTTGTCGCAATGGAAAGTTTCAAATGTATGGAATCCATCTTTGCTACTGGAGTGAAGGTCTCATCATATTTAATGCCATGCACCTGCTGAAAGCCTTTGGTAACTAGCTTGTCTTTGTATCTGCTAACCTATCTATCCATTGTGTTCTTGGTCCTATAGACCCATCTGCACCTGACAAGTTTCCTTCCTGAAGGAAGGGGAACCAGATCCCAAGTATGGTTCTCGAGGAGGGAGTTGTACTCCTCCCGCAAGGTGGATTCCCAAAAGGGATTTCCAGTATCCTCTCCATAAGATTTTGGATCTGAAGAATGAACCAAGAAAATATGATTGTGTGGCATTGGTTCAGTGGAAATGAGTGCAATAGGATCCTCCTCGAAATCAGATCGAGTCCTCTTAGTATCAGTTAGATCCCCAACATACTGAAGAGTAGTCTTGGCCCACTTGGGCCTCTACTCTGGATCCGCATATGCATATGGATCCATTGACTCTACATATGATTTTAATGACTCTGTATCTGGATCATCTAAATAATATGAATCAAAAATCTCATTTGAAGAAAATTCGGCATGTGCATGATCATCATCTCTGACAGGTAGAGAAAAAAAGTGTCTGCATGCAGATGTTGAGGTACATGTGAGACACTTTCTAAGAATTGGACACTATGCATGCAAGATGCCATCTCTTCTAGATATCTTTTTTCTGATCAGCAACTTCGTTTTGTTGCAAAGTATAAGGAACCGTATGCTGCAACTGAATTATTTCCTCATGAAAAATATTTTGTATCTCATGGTTGACATACTCTTCCATGTTATCTGTTTGGAGGACTTTGATTTTTTTTCATGATTGTGTCTCAATAAGGGCTTTGAAATATTTGAGGTGTTGAAAGACTTCTGATTTTTTCCTGAGAAATAAAATCCATGTGAAGCATGAGAAATCATCAATGAAAATGAGCACATACCTTGCTTTAATGATGGATGGATGCAAAAAAGGGCCCACGAGGTTACTATGGATCAGATCTAAAGGAGAGGAATCCTTATGGGTCTTTCCTTTGTCGAATTTCTCTTGAGGGTGTTTTCCAAGAACACACCCCTCACAAATTCCTTTGGAGAAGTGGATGTCGGGTAGAAAATAACCCATTCCTTGCTTTCTAATTTTTTTCATATATTTGAAATTTAAATTACTAAACCTTTCATGCCATATCCTACTGCTTTCATCAGCATTGGTAAGCAGTAATGCAGAATCTAGTTCAATAAATTCAGAAAATGTGTAGAGTCTAGATTGATGATTTATCTCACTGGTAGAAACCCTAGAATTGGTTTGCATGTCATAGATATTCACTACATCAGGTCTAAATATGAATCTCTTTATAGTGTCGTATTTTTTCTTCTGATACACGAAGAGAATATTGACGGAAAGTTTGGGAATGTGAAGCACATTCTCCAAGCTTTCGTTTGTGAGTTCAATTCTTCCTTTGTCGGTGACCTCAACTGGAGAGTTGTCCTCCATCAGAATAGAAGGACCTTTGCATGCATCCAACGAAGAATAGAATTATTTTTTGGCAGCCATGTGGTATGATGCACTTGAATCTACGATCCAGGCATCAAGAGAGGAGTTGATGGAAATCAAAGCATGGCTAGAATTGCCTTTCTTGGGATTTTGATCTTATGGCTTCTTCTTCTTGGAACCCTCGGGGATGTGATCTCCAAGGTTGTTTTGCTGAAGTACTCAGGTCATTATATCTATAGGTTTTTTCATACACATGGATTCTAGATGGAATCCTGTATGACAGTAAGTGCATTTCTCCCCTTCTCTTCCCTTTCCACCTTTGGATCCAGAGGCACTGTTGAAGGGTTTTGATTACCCTTCCTTCTTTGGATTTGAATGTGTTTTCCTTTTGGCTTTATCTTTAGATTTATGATATTGATGAACGCTTCCATGTTTCACAGTAAGTGCAGGTGCATTTGGGCCTTTTTTTTCCCAATATTAACGAGCTTGTTCTGCTCTTGTGTCAGAGACTCGATAAAGGCCTCAAGAGAGGGCATCGTCCAGGTAGATCCAGATGAAAATATAACTAAATGAAATGTGGATACAAACACTGAGTATTATGGACCAAGTTTGGAGAGAATGGTGAGAACCATTTGTTTCTCCTCCTTAGATTTATCAACCCCGCAAGCCTTGAGTTGCAAAAAAAAAACCTTATACTTGGTAAAGAAAACTTGGATATTGTTGAAGGTTTTTGGATACAATGTGAGAAATTACACCTCGAGCATGTGACCCCTCATCTCATACTATTTTCCAAAAATAGCTTCCATGGTGGTCCAAGCTTCATTGGGGGTTTTACAAGAGGATATGTAAAAGGGGAGTTCAGGAGAAATGAGATTGCAAATTGTTCCAAACGCTTCATCCATTTGATTTAGATACTTTTATTTTTATATGGATGATGTTGGTTTTGTCTCTGTGTTCATGGTTAACTGGTATAATCCTTTCCTCAAATATGCATTATCATCTTCTCCTTCCATGCAAATAAATTATACGGTGTAAGAATGAATTATTTTGGAAATTCCATTTTTTCCCTGTCTTCAGTCTTTGGTACCTGCAAAAACAATTTGGTGTGTATTTTCCCTAGCAGTCTGTCGGCTCTGATGCCATGTAAATGTGTTGAAACTGCAAAAAATAGATCTATCTAGGAATTGACATACATAGTTGCAGAGAAAATATGAGAAAAGAGAAGAAGAAGAGAAAGAATGGAAGAATTCTCATTAACCAAATGAATGAATGATAATTCACACATGATGTATTCTGTATAACTCAACTAATGCACATTGAAGGGGAAGAAAATGTCCCATAGTTGTGGTCTAGAGTGATCTGGACACACACCAACAATTACGGGAGTAAAGTGCCACCTAGTGTAGTCTCTCAAACAATTATGGGAGTGAACTCCCACCTAGTCTAAGTTAACTAGTCTCTCAGTCTTTAGTTAACTGACTGAAACATAGTGAAGTGAGGAGGATTTCAGGGAATAATGAGTAATGTGGTAGTCTGGTGATGATACCAAGGACAATGCGCATTAGCTAGTGATGATCCCAATGCTGCATAGTGATAATCCTAGTGTGGCATCTAGACTCCACTCAACTGATCAAACTAAAGTGTGAACTAAAGAGAATATTCTCCTCGAGGAATATTATTCCTAAACTAAAAGAGAATGAATAATGACTAATAAACATAGGGAAAATGATCCAGGTGGATATCATTTGCCACCCACCTTTTCTAGCTGGCTCAAAACACTTTTCAGACAATTTTGGTAATTTACTATTTTTAGCAGTTTTTAACTTTCAAAACCATTTTGAGGGCCTAAATGAAGTTTTTTCAGGATTGAGCTTCTCAATGGTATTAAAAGGATTTGATGAAGCCCCAAAAATGAATCGCCCCGAAGATACCTTTCCAATGATCTATCTTGCGCCCCAAATGAAGATCATATGCCAAAGTTACGCCCTCGGGAAGTTGATACACCAAATTAACCAAAACGGGGTGCGCAAAACTATTGGCTTTTCATCTTCCGGGGTTAGGGTTTTGGATTTTATTTATGATAAAAAGGCCTTTGGAGCCTCATTGTAAAATCATCTTCTTACGAATGCGAGTAGTGGAGACATCTCTTCTCAAAGATAAGATGCCACCATTCTAGCGAGTCTTTCACTCTGTATTTTTATAGTCTTTCAAAATTTTCACTCATTAATAGAAAATTGTGTATTACTGTATATCTGTTTTTATGGTTGCATCTCTGCTACATTTCTGTATTATATCTCCAGTCTCTTTTCGTGTCGAAAATAATCTGGATCAATGGTATCAGAGCAGGATGCTCTTGATGTTTTTCAGTGCATGTCCCCGACGAGGTCCGATTATAGAAATTTCAGTCTCAAGCTTGTCTCTCTTGAATACCATTTCTCTCACATGTCCAAGAAACCCTCCATGGAAGAAGAAAATAAAAATGATAGAGAAAACAATTCTATTAATCTATTGCTTGAGCAAGCTCTCACATGACAGAGGGTCGAAATGATGGAGAATTTTCCCACATCCTTCAATGCCTGCCAATAACAACATGAGATTATTCATCAACCGACCACTTTGGAAGTAACCTCACCTTTCAAGGTATAATTTAATTTTGATATTCCCATATTTGAAGGATAGATAGATGTGGATGCCTTAGAAATGGTTAAATCTGCTAGAAGGTTATTTCTCTATTCATAATTTCTCTGAAAGGGAAAATATCAGCTTCACACTCCTTAAGGATCTCCCCCATGAAAAACATTGGTGGGAAACTTACTAGGAGAAAATTTCACAGATCAGTCTAGAAAATATGGGGCCGAGCCCACTTGGGATTTTTTTGTGGATGCGGTAAAGGAACATTATTACTCTTTTGGAAACTATGAGGACTAGTGCATGAGATGGACCAAACTGCGAAAAGAAAGGGGCCAAGAAGTTTCAGAGTTCACCAATACTTTTCATTCCTTGCGCACCAAGCTGGGTATCAAAGAATCTGAATGAAATTTGGTTCTAAAATACCATGGGGATCTACACATATACATCCAAACTGAAATGGATTTTATGGACATATCATCACTCGGTTCTGCTTATCGATATGTTGTTAAAATCGAGTAGAAGTTTAAGCACCAGAATAAATGGGAGTTCTGGTCTGCAAATATTCAACATCCAAAGTATGATAAAGACATCCCTAACAAACAACATTTTGAAAACCAGTCCAAGCCACAGGAAAAGAAGGGTCATAGAAAGATGAAGGACAATAGAAAATGGTGTGATTTCCACAAAATCCCCTGGCACAACACCGATGAATGTTTCCCAAAATAGTCATTGGTGGCCAAGATAAAAGACAAGGAGTCGAACCCTGATTCAAAATTTGATTCTAAAAATATTGATAGTAGACAGATCATCGATGCAGACCCCACTGCTATTGTCATGACCGCAACAATTCAACTAAAAGAACCAACATATTCTGAAAAGGGGGAGTACATTTTTCATTCACATATGTGGGTGAAGGGGACCCCACAACATTTTATTGTTGATAGCAGAAAACAGAAAAACCTCATCTCAACAGAGGTCATCAAACAATTGGGATTGTCAACAACACCACACCCGCAACCATACAACATCGGGTGGCTTCGCCAGGGATGATATCTTCATGTCAGCCAACAGTGTTAATTGTCATACGACATCCAAGCCTTCAAGGATGAGGTATTATGTGATGTTTCCCCCCTGGATTTCTGTGATGTTCTCTTGGTCCAACCATATATGTGGCAGTGCCATGTAATTTATGAGTCTCAACCTCGTAGTGTCATTTTTAATTTGGGGAGTCATCTCTACAGGATACTAGAGGTAATTCTAACTATTGTACCACCTAAACAGTGTCGCAAGGTAGCATCTCATACTACAAAATTTAGCTTCTTCACAGTCTGTTCAAAGCGTGAATATAAGAACACCACATCATCCTCATTATCCAACTGAAGCAGGTTAACAAGATTGCAACAAAGTGTAAAGATTCCTTCTGCACACAGTAATATCTTGTAGAGAGACTAGTTAAAAAGTGCCAACCCTTCCATCCACAGGTTCGTGACAACCTTCAACAAGATAAGCAACACAACTTCTCCAACAAGGCAAGCAATTCATCAAGATGCAGATTCAACAAACGCTTTTCCCTATCCCTCGGGCACTCAATGAAATGTTGGTAAATATGTAACAGCCAACGAACATGAATTGTATACTTGTCATTGATGGCGAGTACAGTTGTGGTTGTGGAGATGAGTCAGTGATCGTTAGATCCAAGCGCAAGACCCGATCATCGTCGGATCAAGGATAACCTGCACCCCGTTTAAAGAACAAGGAGAAGTGGGAGTAATCGCGATGTGCAAAATTGCGATCTAATCTGAGCCGTCGAGCTAGAAGTGATCTGGACCGTTGAATCTCTACATGGAGTATCGGGGATCGGGAATCAGCACTTTGCAATGTCAAAATCTCTTGACAACGAGAAACCCAAAATCGCGATGTGCGATTTCGCGATTTAATCGCATCCGTTGAATCCAGAATGAATATGAACCGTAGAATCTAGTCCTTGTCGGAGTTTCAGGAATCGACACTCTGCAATGTCAAAATCTCTTGACAACAAGAAACCCGAAATCGCGATTCAATCAAAACCGTTGAATCCAAAATGCATCTGGACCATTGATTATCTTCATCGAAGTTTCGAGGATCGGGATTTCATTATGCAAAGAACACAATGCAACGAAAACTCCGATTTCGCGATATGCAAAATCACGATTGAATCCAGACCGTCAGATCCAGAAATGATCAGGACCGTTGATCTGACCTCTCATCGGAGTTTCGGGGATTGCGATTTGAAAGTGACAAGAACTCGCAACATTAAAAATGCCGAAATCGCGATACGCGATATCGCGATATAATCGTAACCATTGAGACAAGATCGCACCCGGACCGTTGATCAAACTCTACGTTGGAGTTTCGTGAATCGAGATATAGTAAGGATTGCAACATGAATTGCGAAATCACGATATGCGATATCGTGACATAATCGTAGCCGTTGAGCCAAAATTACATCTGGATCGTTGATTCGACCGATATATGGAATTTTGTGTATCGGGATTTATAAGTGAAAAGAACATTGAACATGAAGAATGCCGAAACCCGATTTAAAAGGCAATAATAATAAAGATAATCCAACGGTGCGGATAAACCTTGATTTTGATCGGAGGGTTACAGTTCTTTCTTGCAGTTAATTCCTCTGTTACGAATAAGTTAAGTGAAATGGACTCATGATTGTAAATGTGTTAACACTTCAGTTACAGGGACAGTTGTCGTTGTTCTTGCCGAAGGAGATGGGAAGTGGAATCGTCAAGGCGGGGTGTATAAAAGAAAATGAGTGACACTGTATGCGGTTGGCCATTCTAAATGGAGAAAGAACGAAACATGAAGAAAGGAGAAAGGAGAAGATGCTAAGAATGAAATTTAATGATAGGCAGAGCATAAGAAGAGCTGAATGACAGAATAATTTGATGCAGAGAAGACCTGTTGAAGAAGAGAAGAATTGCAGAACAGTTTGTTGAAGATCAAATACAGAGAAAGACTGGTAAGAATTATTTGAATAAGTTGTATGTGTATTTATTATTTCATAGCATAGGGAGGTTGGGAGGTCCTCGGGAGGACTGTTGTCCTCAGAAGTTCAAGTGGGTGCTTGAACACAGGAATTTGTAGCTTCCATCTGGTTGCAGCCAGAGAAACAAGGG